>CM038679.1:91841503-91964920 GCA_021605205.1 Aegilops longissima | reverse complement strand
GAGGCAGCTGGCGGAGTTGTAACAACCTTGAGAGATTTACTCGAGCGAGACTAAGCACCCCTTCCGAAGAATACGCAAATCTCAAATTGAATCAATGTAAATCCAGCGAAGCGACAACCAAATGGGCGAAGAGCAGAAGAAAAGCTGCGTCCGGCACCTAGTCTAGTCTTGGGCGTCTTCTCACCAGCGGCGCTAAGTGCTGCCACTGGGCGTGGGAGGGAGGCCCGAGGGCTGAGGCGGCACCCCTGAGACTCCAGCGTGTACAACCCCACTCATTAATGACGTGAGGCGTCGCAGGCGGCGAGCTTCACCCGAACTGGGCCTTCTTCACAGGTACCGGCCTTGCTTCATATCGCGAGCGAGGGCCCGCCTTGCGCCACACTCTAGTGCCATCAAGCGGCGACCCGGAAACAAGGGCCGCGCCCGATGGGGTAGTGCGGCCCGCCGGTGACCCCAGCGACCACCAGGTCCTCCGCTTGAGGCAGGCCACTGGCGCCTCCCAGCAGAGGCCTACCTCCGAGAGCCTTACTCCGAACACGCGGTGGTGATGCCGGATCCCTGCCCCTCTCGGCAGCCCTCTGCGCCCCCTCCCGAGGGTAGGAGACTGCGGGAGGCGGGGCAGCCGCTCGTCGTGGCGACCTGTACCTCCTGTGACCTATGGTTAAGCGTATGTTTGCTCTTGAGAAGTAGCGGTGCCCGATAATATGCGCCCCGACGCGACCCAGTGGGACCGTCTCGAGGCTCCTGGAAGAGCTCGGCACGGGCCTCATCCCCCAGCTTCGGGCTGAGGAAGAGCCTTGTTCTACCTCATGCGGTGCCCTTGGTCCATCATGTGGGGCACGTATTCTTCTGGCGCCGTCATCCCAAAGGCCACGCCGTAGTGCTGAGCGTGCCATGCTGCTCTGCTTGATGCGCCCGCCGTGTGGTGGTGGCGCGGCGGCCCACCAGGGCCGTGAGTTACGTCGAGTCCTTCTTCTCCGCGGGCCGGGTGCGGGGGCAACCCCTTCTTGACCCGGTCTAACTTTCGCGGTGTTGGGTAGCTTTGGAGCCCAGGAGAAGCCTTGAGCCCCGTCTGTGACCATGCAGGCCTGAGATGGAAGTTGGGTGCAGAAGCGTGAGCCCCGGCCAGCGAAGCCAGGAGCTCGCCACTCGCTCCAGCTGACACTCGCGGCCGCTCTCCGGCCTTTGCTGCTGCAGCAGCTCTCGGGCCTTGTGGCGCGGCCCTCGGGTCGCCTGCTCCAGCGGGTGTCTGATGATGTAGTCGCGGCGTGATTGGAGGCCCTTCGCTGCCGACCCGCGCCTGCCGTGGCGTGAAATCGTCGAGGCCTGTCCGCGTCGCCCGACCCATGGCGCCCTGCGGACCCGCGAGCTACCTAGAACGCAGGGTCGCCCAGTGGCGGCTGCGTGGGCCGGGCCACACCGCCAAGGATCTGATTTGCCAGCTTGGTCACGGACATGGTGGTGGCGTCTGACCGGACACGAGGTGGCAGAAGGTGGATTCAGCACCCCTACTGGCCAGCGCCAAATGTCGGTTCGGGTTCAGCGGACCCTTGAGGTTCGAACCTTGGGGTGCGCGGAGATCCAACCCCACCGTCTCGTACCTCACCCGAATCGCAGGGGACCTAAACTACTAAACAGAACAGCTACAAAGAGACACAAGATTTATACTAGTTGGGCCACCATTGTGGTGTAATACCCTACTCTAGTTTGTGGCGTGGTGGATTGCCTCTTGGGCTGATGAGGAGCAGATCTGAGGGAAGAACAGCCTTGCGAGTCTGTTCTTGGTGGGTGTGATGAACTGCTAGGTGGTGTTCAGTTGCTCTAGCTCTGATTCCTTGGTGATGATTCGGTCTCATGCCGGGGCGATCCTTCTCCCTGGGGTGGCTACTCCTATTTATAGGCGAGGCCCAGGCCTCTTCCCAAATATTGAGCGGGAAGGCGCCAACAATTAGCCATTTGAAGGGAACAAAGGTACACTTATCGACTAAAGTTGGTCCTCGCTTTGCCAAAGGCTCTGGTGATAGCCTTTGCTTGGGCTCCACGATGACTCCCTTCCAGCCGTTGGGGCTGGTCTTAAATCTTGTTGCACGAAGCGGATGCCTTTGCTTGATGCTCTCGCTGCGCTTGCTCCCTTTGCACCAAAGGGAAAGGAGGGCAGCTGCTGCAGGCTCGCGCCCTTATTGGTGCCCTTAGTGCGTCATGGCTTGCGTCATGGGCACCTCGCGAGTACCTGCCTTGAACTCTCCGCCTCCTCGTGAGCCAGCACAGGCGAGGCCATGCTGAGAAGCTCCTCGTCGTCCGCCCGTGAGGCTTGGCCCCTCGCGAGGTCTTGAGCTTCGCGTTGATGAAGATGGGCTGTCACAGGCCTCCTTTGAGCCACGCCCTTGGAGCGCGGGCTGAGGCAAGTGCTGGGGACCACGTTCCCGAGAGCGCCGACAAGTTCATATCTATCTCTATAGTAATGATGTGGTGTGTTATTAAGGTAATACAAGAATGATGGTTGAAGTTGGCAACAATCATGATTGTGAATTCTTAATGAAATAGATAAGCGAATTCAAATTCAGTTTGAATTACAGCGATGAAGTATAGACATTTGCAATGCAATAAAATGTTGGTATGAGTAGGTTACATGCATTATACAGCAAGCGAAAAACTTTAATTGGACATAACATGTATTCATACTCCCTCCTTCCATCTATATAGGGCGTAATGCATTTTTTAAGACCGCCTTTGACTATTGACAAGATTAATAGTACATGACATGCACATTGTGAAAATTATATCCTTTGAAAAAACCTTTCCGCAGGCAGATTTAATGGTGTGCTTTATTGTAAGTTGCATGTCATATATTATTGCTCTAATATTTGGTCAAAGTTAGCATCGAAAGCATTAGGCCCTATATATGGAAGGAGGAAATAACTGAATAACATTTTTATAGTAAAACGGGGCAAGACTCTCTCTTTGTGTGGTGTGAATAGTTTTATTTTTTTCGTTTTCTTTTTCGTTGACTGAAGTGCGAATTGATTTGGTATGTACAAGTACAATATTACACGTTAGGCTTGTCCCTAAAATTCAACCCGCGCCTTGTTATATCCATAAAATTCAGATATCGTGCTCCCAAAACTGGCGCCTTCACAACCCTCGCCTTACTATCCCAAAATTACAAAGCGCGCGAAAACTCCCTCCAGCTGCCAAATCCCGACACGGGAAATCCCCCTTCTAACCCTGAGCTGAAAGGGCCGCTAGTTCAAATCGGTGGGGGGTACTTTTGTAACACACCCTACAATTTGGACAAGCGCGTCCCTAAGTCATGGTTCACCCCTCCTATCGCCTCCTTTTTGCCATTCAAAATCCCAGGCTGCCATAACCTCTCTACTCTAACTGCGAAACCCCACCCTCCTCCATCCGCCACCTCACCGCTGCCCAGCCGGTGCCTCTTCCCCGACGACGTCGTCCACAGCAACAGCTCGACGTCCCTCGTCCACCTCCCCGGATGAGGATCCGTCGTCCATCTCATCGTCCCGCCGGTTCAGCCGCACTGTCCTCCACCTCCACCGAGCTGCTCCGACGATCTCCTCGTCTATGGCTGCTCCATCCCCACTGGCCTTACGCCTTAACCTGCTCCACGAAACACAACATCCTCACCCGACTCCTCGGATGAAGTCAAGGCCTACTCGGCGCCACCAAGAGGTTGTACACTCATCGCCGCACCTTCTCCTTAATTGGACCTCCACGGCACCGGCGGTGCTCCATCCCGCACCCATGGGCGGCTACCTTGGCAGGCGCTGCGAGGCATCTCACGGCAGCGAGGTCTGAGGCCCCTTCAGCGGCGGCGTCCATACCAGCTGGATCTGCTGCTGCTGCTCCGGCTCTTGCTCGCTCAGTTGCGGCTGCACCGGCTCTCGCTCGTGCTGCTGCTCTGCTGCTCTGCTCTGATTTGCTTCACTTGATCGGTGAGATAAACTTTTGGTCGACCGATTTTCAGGGGTGGGGGGCTCGCGGAGTTGGAAGAACCACCCATGGCGAGGGGCCAGGCCTCACCAGAAGAGTAGCCTAATATCTATCTTAGGGTTCAGGGTGGGGCGGGGGCCTAGAGGAGCTGGCAGGGTGTGGCGGGTGGCGGTGGGGAGTTGTTTCAGGGCGGCAAGGCGGTGCGGGGGCCTGCGGTTCGGCCGGTGGTGGCTGGTGGCTCGAAGTGCAGGTTCAAGATGAACACAGGCCCTCCTAAACTACATGTCAAGTGCCTCTCTGCTACCATTGCGTTCAATTTCAGATAACATTCAGATTCCACAATAAATTTGAGTTTGACACAGTTAAGTTGAGTCAAAAGTTTTTACCTCATCTGTTGTAGTCGGTGGTTTTTGGTGATGTAAATTTTACATCTATTTTACATCACCTATTGGAGATGCTATTAGAATCCCACTTGAGATTGGCGATGTCTGTCTTGTCTGCTTCAGCCTTGGCGTCTTCTGGCTCACGGAGCTGCTCCAACGACGAGCGATCTATCATAACAGAAGCAGTGCCACGGGCGCCGTCTGATTCCTCAAATCTTCCTCCATACCTCCGGCGACCACCTCTGCCTCAAGCTGCTTGGCTGACCAATGCAATGATGTTGAAATTAAACACATTCTGACGGCAAGAGGTTGTACACTTGTTGCCTCATTTATTACTATACATTCATGTTGATACATTCGTGCTATTTTTGTCGGCATTCTGGGAACGGGGGTCCCCAGACTTGCCTGCCTGCGGCCCATGACGTGGCTCTGCGAGCGGCCCCGTACAGCCCATCTTCACCAACAAGCATTCAAGACCCTCGCGAGGGCCCAAGCCTCATGAGGCTGACGACGCAAGACCTCCTTGGGAGCGGCATCACTAGGCTAGCTCGCGAGGGGCGGAAAGGTCAAGGCAAGGCAAACCTCGCGAGGTTCCAGTGACGTGAGCCATGACGATCGAAACTAGGCGAGCGCCAGGCGGGCGCCACCATGCATAGTGTCCTTGTTTCCTCTTTGGAGCTAAGGAGGCAAGCACAGGAGAGGAATACTGAGGCGTCAAGCAAAGGTTTTCGTATCGGTGCAACAAGACCAAGACCAGCAGGACGACAAGAAGGAGATCACCATGAAGCCCAAGGCGGCGTCACCGCCAGAGCCTTTTGCAGGCGAAGACTGCTTTTGTCAGGATAGCATGTACTAGCTATCCCCTTTCAAATTGGTCGTTGTTGGCTCCCTTCCTGCTCAATATTTGGGGAGAGGACCAGGGCATCTCATCTTGAGTAATCCTCACCCACACAAGTTCACCAAGCACAAGAACACCTCGCCTCAGGAGGTTGTTCTTCCCCTTGTACTGTTCATCCTCAGCCCAAGAGGCAATCCAGCACCACACACTGGTATAGGGTATTACACCACGACGGTGGCCCGAACCAGTACAGATCTTGTGTCTCTTGTGTTGCGAGTTCGCCGGGCTAGCCTTAGGGATCGTAGCGATGTTAAGGGCATGGTTCGGTAGTGGGAGATCTTCGTGCACCCGGTGTTGAGCGATGAGGTTTTGCGGAACCGAGATCCGACATTTGGCATGGTGAGTGAGAGTGTGAGCCTCCTACCGGTTGATCCACCGACGCTCCGCGGTTCCGATATCTGGCGACCCAAGAACCAACGCCGACCGCTGGGCGGCTTGGACAGCCCGGGCAGTGTCGTCCACCCAGGAGGATCTCGACCCCGCACTCCAGGAGGCACGAGCACCACCTAATGCCGCGGGGCGCGGGCGGCGCGGCCAGGCGCCGTCCACCCTTACCCCACGATAGGCGCGAGCTGCTGCAAGGGCTGCGAGCCATGCCGCGGCAACGACACCGCACACCCGTTGGAGCAGGTGAACATGCGGGCTGCGCTCACGGTGGCACGGGAGCTTCTACGATGCCGGCTGATGGAGAGCGGCCGGGATGCATTGCTAGAACGCGTCGCCGAGCTAATGGACGCAGCGGCCACGGGAGCGCCGCCGTTCTGCTACCAGCTCACGCCCAAGGCAGCAGCCGGATCCCACGGCGGGCCTTGTCGCGCCAGCGTACCCCCGAGTGCACCCGGGGGTCTCATCGACGTCAGCCGGTCCACGGCATCGACCGCACCCTCGCACTTGCACCACCCCCGATGGGTGCGGGTACGAGCATTGCCGCACACGGCCCCAGCGGGGCACCACCCTACCACCCTCAGGACGGCGTGATGGGCCAGGCGACGTGGAGGGTGGGGCACTTCAACAAGGTCTTCGGGGCAACGGCCACGGCGTCCTACGTGCCCCGCATGATGAACCAGGGTACACGGAGAGCGACCCGGCTCGTTCCTCAAGCGGTACGGGAAGAGGCGCTAGGGCTGAGCCTTCCGGAGCCGCCCGAGCCCCGCCAACCCGCCAGCGACAACAGCTACGGGTACCACTAATACAGGAGGCGGGCTTCGTTAACCATGAATCGCCAAGTGAATCAGGTCCTGGGCGCCCGGTGGCAGTTACAGCACGACGGTACCTATCCCACCAGGAGAGGCTCGCTGGGGGCTGTGTGGGGGGAGCCGGGAGCAAGGCCCCACCCCGCATCATGCGGAGCAAAGCGTTACCCGGAGGTAGGCCCTCTGCCGGGGAGGCGCCGGCGAGCCCTCCCCCGACAGAGGACCCGTGGTCGCCGAGGGCGCCGTTGGCGTCCCCTTTGCCCCCCTTTGGTGCCGTCCTGGTTTCCAATCGTCCCAACGGTGGTAGAGGGCGGCGCAAGGCGGGGCCCTCGTCTGGCGATATGAAGTAAGGCTAATGCCTGTGAAGGTCTCCACTCGTGACACTCTCACATAATAATGAGTGGGGCTGTACACGCCCCGAGCCTCAGGAGTGCCGCCCTCGTGCCTCGGGGGCTCCGTCCCACGTCCTAGTGGAAGCACTTAGCTCCGCGCTGGTGAGAAGACTCGAAGACAAGAAGACTAGACTACGCGCCGGACATGGCCATTTGCTTTGGATCTCTTTTCTCTAGTCTTGCCTCCTGGATTTGGATTTAAGTTGAAGTTGAATTTTCGTTGATACGCGCGGGGGTGCCTTTTCTCGTTCAAAGCGATTTCTTGCTATCTGGTTCTTGCTTTAATCTGAAGCTCGCGCTTGTCGCTTCCCCCTCATGAGCTCCTCAAGAGCGGGGCTAGGCACGGCGCACACGCGTCATGCGCTTGTCACGCCACGGCTAGCGCTTGCTCATCACGCGGCCCCCTCGGCCGTGTCTACAGGCTCCTCAGGAGCTTCCTAGAAACGTGCAACCTCACGAACTGGTGCGGGGCTCGTCCAGGCTAAGGTAAACCGTGACAACAACAAACTTACCCCAGGATACGTGAATTCATGAAGACACATATTCTACTCGGCCTAAAAAGATAGAGGCAGTAGTATATTTACATGAGGGGCTTCACCTCCAAAAATGCTCTTACAACCTCTAGGGCCACGCCCGAGCTTCTGCGTGCAGGACAAACAGCTGGGAAATGCGGGAATTAGTTGGACATGTCGCTCGCCGCATCGCCTTCAGACATGTCGCTAGCATCGCTGCCATCGTCGCCAGCATCACCATCACCTCCACCAGCGCCGCCATCACCATCATCGACCACGTTGCCTTCGTCCACCGCGACCACCACCGCATCGTCATCATAAGTGAAGGCTCTGACCAGCCAGTCCACGTTGTCCTCCACCCATCGCGCCAGGTCACCCCGAATGGCCTCGGGTACGGGAGTGATGGCTGCGTCAAAATCAAAGTTGGGGTAAGTGTTCTGGAGATGGTTGAAGACGCGGGAGAACGCGCGCCCGAGCAGGCTGCGGGTCCTCTCTTCGACAAGCTGGCGAGCTTTCTCGGAACGGTTCTCCAGGCGCGTCACCACCTCGGAGAAGAAGCGGAGGTGGCTGGTGTAGTCGTTCGCGTGGGGATGAGGAGCAGTCTCATCGCATATATGGCCCAACATCGTGTTGGCCCTGTTCCTGAGGCCCTCGAGCATGGGGGCATGCATGCGCTCCAGCATTCGCTGTTGAAGCACTTCCTCCCTGTTCTGCTGCGTGATGGACTCGGCACTGGCGACTCGCTGCTGGAGAGGAAGCAGCTTCGCGCGGGTGGAGGACAACTCAGCCTGCACCGAGGCCAGGGCGGCTGCGGTGGCCTCCTCGTGCTGTTCCACCTCAGTCAGCCTAGACTTGCGGGCAGCAGTCCTGCCCGCGGCCTCGGCCGCTACGAACTCTAGCTTCAGGTCATACCCGCCTTCAAGATCCACGTGAGCCTCGGCCACCCGACGATCAACCTCCTCCTGGGCCCTGGCCTCGCGCGTGCCAACGACATCTTCCGCCTGGGCAACCTGACGCTCCCTCATCTCCAGTCACTTGAGCTCGAGGCTGCGCTCCACGGCTTCCAGTGCATGCGCCTCCTCGCGCCTCCGGATCTCTTCCTCTTCAACGGGCGTCCCCCTCAACGACGCAAGGGCGGCTCTGCGTGCCTCCACTTGCTGCTCCAAGGAGGCGCTCCAGGCTTGGATCTCCCATGCGAGCTTTTCCACGGCCTCGCAATGACAGTCAGCTTCCCGGGCCTCTTCCTGAGCTCTGGAGCAGGCCTCACGCGAGACTGCAAGAGAAACCTCAGCCTTCGCATTATTGAGCTCGTGCTGGTGGCGCCCGAGGTTGATGGCCACCTTCAGCTTATGCCGCTCCTCCACCAGCCAAAGATCCTCGGCCACGAGGCCCGCGTCCACACCCGCGAGCTCTTCACCAAGACGGTTCATGGCGCCCATCGCCTCCTGGAAGAGCTTGTGGCGGACGATGCTCCCTTCTTGCACCGACTTGAGCATGCTGCTGACTCCGTCCTCCGCCGCAAGGGCCGCAGAGGTGGCTCGAAGTGGCTCACCCCCTCTCAGTAGGGGGCTGGGTGCTGGCACCCACCTGGTTGCTGGCCAGGCCTCACGCGAGGCCCGAGAAAACAGAGACCCGCCGCCTGAAGAGGACCCCAAGACCGAAGCCAACCAGCCGTCGTCCATGATCAGGGAAGGGGCCCTTGCCACATTGGTCACATCCCAAGCAAGGCCGCCCAAAGAGAGCTGCAAAGGCAGGACCTCAAGGCGCCCAGCTGGCGGGCGGGCTACCCGTGCTGATCCCGCTCCAGGGGCAGCGTGCGGGCTCGCAGCGCTTGAATCTGGTGAAGGAAGCAAAGTGAGAGGAGGTTGCTTCTCAGGATATTCCGCGGCCTTGGTGGAAGGTATCCTGAGGAACCAACCGTCCGAAAGGGAAGCGACGCGCAAGGAATCACAAAGATAAGGTACTTACTCATCAACGGCGATGTACTTTCTCCGTTTTAACGGCCCGAAGGTGCCACTGCCGCGGTTAGGGGACCCCTTCCTCTTGCGGAGCTCTTTGAAGTCCACACATAGCCGACCGAAGCGCTGAACATGGCGGGCAGCACGAGGCCCAGATGGACAAGTGCTTGGAGGGACCACCTCAGGAGCGCCAAGCCAAGGAGGATTATCGGGCTCTGCTTCTCTATGACCTGCCGAGGCCTCAGAAGCCTCGGCCTCGTGAGTCACGGGCTGCATCGCCCCATCAACCGCCGCCCTGAGGCAAGAATCACGGGTCCCCGAGGACGACGCCTCGGGAGCCCCAGGCGGCCTCAGCACCACGGCACCTGCGCCATCGGCCTCCAGCAGTGCTCCCCCCTGCATCCACACTCGGGGCAAGCTCGACGCCAGCGGCAAGGAGGGGAACCATGTCGACGGGGTTCTCACAAGGCTCCATCAGACCAACTGGGCGCAACCCCCACTTGTCAAAGGAGGGCATCCGCTCCATGAATTCCACCTTGTTCGAGCAACGGTACAGCAGGAAGCTCTTCTCCGGCATGTCGTCTAGCAACGTGACGCCCGTCAGGATCTCGAGCACCATTCGCCGTGCCTCAAAGGGGAGCCCGGACTCCTGAAGTCTCATGTGGTCCTTTCTGCTGAGCAAGGCCCATTGGCCGGGAGTGTCGCTGAAGCGGAGCAACCCGGCCGGACGAACTCCTTCACCACCATAGGCGCAGTCATGCCATGGTCTTTCAGCCTCTTCAGCCTGAGCCAGACAGGGACAAGGCGCGAATCGGCGAGCCTTTGGTGGCACCAACCGGAGTTGGGAATGGCGGGCGCCGACGGAGAAGAGAGCAGGGGGCTGAGCACTCCGACATCAACAAATACCCACCGTGTCCGAAACTCGCTCGTGGATGGAGGAAGTTCGAAGTCGATCCCCGCGCCTGTCGTCGTAGCCACAGCCTGGAAGCTCAGGCACCCCGAGTTCTGTCGGGGATCAATTAGGTGCAGCGAGAAGAAGTGGCAAAGAAGGGCCATGGAGGGAGCAATGCCGACCATGGCCTCGCAAACAAAGGCGAAGACGGCGAGAAGGGTCACAGATTGGGGATCAAGGTCCAGCATGTGGATCTAATAATGGGCAAGCACTACGTTGAAGAAGGCGGAGAAAGGAGGAACTAGGCCGGCCCAAAGGGTGTCGATGAAGAATGGAACGTCGGTGGCTGTCCAGTCAACCCGAGCACGAGACGTATGCCAGGCCACCGTCTTTCCCAACTCATTAAAACTGGAGGCGAGCATGGGACGCACCTTGTCCATGGCTTCTTGGTTGAGCACCAGCGACCTGCCAACGGCAGGCTCAGTGGCCGGGCGTAGCTCGGCGGAGGACAGGAGAATCTTCCCTTTCTCTAGCTCGTCCGGCGCCATGGCGATAGGAGGATCGAGCTCAGATCGGATCGAGAGAAGAGGCTGGGTTTCGAGGAAGCGGAAGAATTGGGGAGTGCGCCGCAAAAACGAGAGGAAAATGGTGTAGACCGCGGTGGCCGCCTAGCCAGGCGGGTATCAAGGCAGCGTGGGGAAGCGGAGAAGCCCACGTCCAATCAACCGCCACGCGTCGACCAAGGCCACAAGCTATTGGGGCCCGCGGTGCTCCGCACTTGCCCTTTGCCTTCGCCTCGAAGCCAAGCCCGAGCGCGCCTTGGGCTCGGGGGCTACTGTCGGCGTTCGGGGAATGGGGTCCCCACACTTGCCTGCCTGTGGCCCATGGCGTGGCTCTGCGAGTGGGCCCGTACAGCCCATCTTCACCAACAAGCATTCAAGACCCTCGCGAGGGGCCGAGCCTCGCGAGGCGGACGACACAAGACCTCCTCGAGAGAGGCCTCACCAGGCTAGCTCGCGAGGGGCTGAGAGGTAAAGGCAAGGCAAACCTCGCGAGGTTCCAGTGACGTGAGCCATGACGATCGAAACCAGGCGGGCGCCAGCGCGCACAGTGTCCTTGTTTCCTCTTTGGTGCTAAGGAGGCAAGCGCAGGCGAGGAGTATCGAGGCGTCAAGAAAAGGTGTCCGTATCGGTGCAACGAGACCAAGACCAGCAGGACGGGAAGATGGAGGTCACCATGGAGCCCAAGGCGGCGTCACCGCCAGAGCCTTATCAGGCGAAGACTGCTTTTGTTAGGATAGCTTGTACTAGCTGTCCCCTTTCAAATTGGTCGTTGTTGGCTCCCTTCCCGCTCAATATTTGGGGAGAGGACCAGGGCCTCTATAAATAGTACTAGCCACCATAGTAGGAGGCATCTCATCTTGAGTAATCCTCACCCACACAAGTTCACCAAGCACAAGAACATCTCGCCTCAGGAGGCTGTTCTTCCCCTTGTACTGTTCATCCTCAGCCCAAGAGGCAATCCACCACCACACACTGGAGTAGGGTATTACACCACGACGGTGGCCCGAACCAGTATAAATCTTGTGTCTCTTGTGTTGTGAGTTCACCGGGCTAGCCTTAAAGATCGTAGCGAGGTTAAGGGCGTGGTTCGGTAGGGGGAGATCTTCATGCACACCCCAATGTTCGAGCCTTGAGGGTTTTGCCGGAACCCGAGATCCGACATTTGCCGCGCCAGGTAGGGGTGCGCCAGAGCCTCCCTGCCACCAGTTTATCCACCGACGCTCTGCGGTTTTGATGTCTGGTGACCCAAGAACCAACGTCGACCGCTGGGCGGCTTGGCCAGCCCGGGCAGCGTCGTCCACCCAGGAGGATCTCGACCCCGCACTCCAGGTGGCACGAGCACAACCTAACGCTGTGGGGCGCGGGCGGCGCGGCCAGGCGCCGTCCACCCTTACCCCACGAAAGGGGCGAGCTACTGCAAGGGCTGCGAGCCATGCCGCGGTGACGGCACCGCACACCCGCGGGAGCAGGCGAACATGCAAGCTGCGCTCACGGTGGCGCGGGAGCTGCTACGATGGCGGCTGATGGAGAGCGGCCGGAATGCACTGCTGGAACGCGTCACCAAGCTACTGGACGCAGCGGCCACGGGAGCGCCACCCTTCTGCTACCAGCTCACGCCCCAGGCAGCGGCCGGATCCTATCGAGTGCACCCGGGGGTCTCATCGACGTCAGCGCGGTCCACGGCATCGACCGCACGCTCGCACCCGCACCACCCCCGATGGGTGCGGGGTATGATCATTGCCGCACACGGCCCCAGCGGGGCACCACCCTACCACCCTCAGGACGGCGTGATGGGCCGGGCGACGTGGAGCTTGGGGCACTTCGGCAAGGTCTTCGGGGCAACGGCCACGGATGCCTACGTTCCCCGCATGATGAACCATGAGTACACACTGGGAGACGACCCCTGCTCGTTCCTCGAGCCAGGATTGGGAGAGGAGGCGCTAGGAGCTGAGGCCTTCCAGGAGCCGCCCGAGAGACCCGCCAACCACGCCAACGACAATAGCTACCGGGTACCACTAATCCCGAGGAGCGGGCTTACGTTAACCATGAATCGCAAGTGAATCAGGTCACAGCGCTAGGCGGCAGTTCCGGCACGACGGTACCTGTCCCACCAGGAGAGGCTCGCTGGGGGCTGCGTGGGGGGAGCCAGGAGCAAGGCCCCACCCCGCGTCGTGCGGAGCAAGGCGTTACCCAGAGGTAGGCCCTCTGCCGGGGAGACGCAGCGAGCCCTCCCTCGGCAGAGGACCCATGGTTATCGAGGGTGCCACTGGTGTCCCCTTTGCCCCTTTGGTGTCGTCCTGGTTTCCAGTCGTCCCAACGGTGGTAGAGGGTGGTGCAAGGCGGGGCCCTCGTCTGGCGATATGAAGTTCGCTAGGCTAGCCTTAGAGATCGCAGCGAGGTTAAGGGCGTGGTTCGGTAGGGGGTGATCTTCGTGCGCACCCCAGTGTTCGAACCTTGAGGGTTTTGCCGGGACCCGAGATCCGACAATTTTGGTTCAACAGAAAAACATAGCAATAGGGAATTTTCCGATGGCACTCTACTATTCAATTATTCATGCATTTCGTTGAAAGGAATGAAGCAAAACATCAACTTGGACCTACTTTTCAAAATCCTATGCATGAAAACAAGACCAAGTGCATTAGTGGCAGAATAACATTCTAACTGTACACGCTTTCATATGGTTTCACTTTATTTTGGCCATGTTTCTTTGCATTCCTCTGCTCTTCCAATTCCAATAAACCAAACGGCCAAGTTGACAGAGATCCTGTGTTTACAAATGCTCTATTTACCATGTGCATTCCTATCCTCTTCCAGTGGTTTTTCCTATCCCTGCGTTTTTATAATCATGCAAGCCAAATGAGCTTTACAGAATTACTTCAGTTATAGGTAGGTGTCGAAGGGAACTTTGTGTGGTTTGTCCTGCTCCTGCTGCGACGTCGTCCACCTCACCTGAGGTGATCCATTGACAGAAACATCCACCAAACCAGACATCACGACTCATGAACGTCTTTCGCCGCCTCAGATCTCCTTCCCTCAGCGGCAGCCACATAGCGGCATCACCATCATCGACTCAGCGAGATGAACCTAAAGGAGTACGGGTCCACAAGAGAGTCGCACTCTTTTGTTTACCTTATGTTATGCATTGCTTAAAATTACCTGCTACTTTATCGTCCTGTTCACCTCTTGGACTCAAAGTCAGGTGCAAATTAATGTTCAAACTTGAGTTCTAATTTAGTTGTTGGGCACATATCGAGGAAGCAATGAATAGTATCTCTGTCTAATATCTGGTTCACCTAGGGTATGCCTATGTTGTTCATCTTGGGTGGGAAACAAATAGTAAAGCAATCACCATCTGTCTTTTTATTAAATTAAAGCAATCATCAGCCTGCTATCATTATTTTAGGATCCATCCATTGGTTGTTACCATCACTTTAAATTTCTGCATGCTCTCCTTACATAATCTCATCATATTTTTTTCGTATGCATGTGAGATATTGTACACAGTCATGCTGAACATGTAGAGAAAAAGAGAAGAGTTTTGCGCTGCAATACAATGTCATGCAGCCATCGCTCCATGGTGGGTTCAATGGCAAACCCTCCCCACCCCTCTCTAGATTGTAATCCAGAGGAAGATATCTGTTTTGAGGCGGATTCAGACGCCCCTGACCACTCCTATTTACCTCCCAAGGTGTTTGCTCTACCTTGGCATGATGATGTTAGTCATATCATGCATATGTTGCCTTGCAGTGCCTACTTTTGACATCATATATGTCATCTGCTTAGTTTAGACATGTTCTGTAATGCCATATGTTTAGTTTCTATATCATATATGGGAATTATGCAGTCTCATGTCTTTTAGCCAGCCATAATATATGTGAAATATGCAATG
This sequence comes from Aegilops longissima, assembly GCA_021605205.1. Classification (NCBI taxonomy): domain Eukaryota; kingdom Viridiplantae; phylum Streptophyta; class Magnoliopsida; order Poales; family Poaceae; genus Aegilops; species Aegilops longissima. Next base: position 91,950,289 of record CM038679.1, on the reverse strand, counting down.
CCACCCTGTTTAACCAGGCATCATATATTTGAATGATATCTTGCCCATCCTTTTCTTCATTACATTTCCATTTGTCGACAATGTTTGTACATTAAACTACTCTTCCTGTGAATCATCCATTTGGGTGGGATATTGAAAAATCTGGAGTGAAAACAAGGCCTTTAGAGCAGACAGTGCTACCTGTCGAAGCAGATCTCTTGTTGGCTCCCGGTAGCTCCTCAGAGATGGATTCAGAGACAGATGACCAGTCCTATTCCCACACCGAGGTGTATGCTCTAACTTGGCATGGTTATACTGCTCATATCATGCATATGGTGTCTTGCATTGCATAGTTTAGACATCATATACACATCCAACACCATGTTCTAAGCTCAGATATCATATCTAATGCCCTCTGTTTAGCATATAAATCACATATGTGAATTAAATGATGCGATCCTGATTACTTAGATAACATGTAGGTGAATTATGTCATGCGATTCTGTTTAGTTATTCAACATTTCTTTGAATTATGTTATGCTATGCTATCCAGTTTTGATAAACATCATATATGTGAAATTATGTCATGCTATCCGTTTTAGTTAAACAATATACATGTCAACTATTTCATGTCCTCTTTTTTCCACACTATCTATTGCATCTGTCTCTCATACAATGTCTGTACATTCAACTATGTTTCCTGTTTATCAGCCATTTGAATTGGAGCGGGTGATGCCAGCATCTAGCGGACTAAAAACACGGTGTTCAAATAAAACAGTGCTACCTCTTAGTGGGGATAGCACCCCGGTTGTACATGCACGATAACCAGCCCTACCACACATAACCCAAACTCTCACAGATTGTACCCCTATTGCGATGGACAGAGAACCAGCTTCACCAAATCTAACCCAAACCCCAACAGATAGTAACCCAGTTCCTGTTGACACAACACACTACTAGAAAAACCCCTACTAATGGCGCACCTAATATTGCTATTAATGGCGCACCACAGATGCGCCATTAATAGCACGCCATTAGTAATTTTTACTAATGGCGCACCACACAGTGCGCCATTAATATCGATATACTAATGGCGCACATGAATCGCCATTAATATAAACCAGTCGCCATTAGTATGCCTCCGGGGCTTTGGCATACTAATGGCGCACCCTCTGAATCGTCATTAGTAAAAAAAATTCAAATTTTTTTCAAATTTTCTTAATCTCAGTTCACTATAAGCTTAATCTTGGGTCAATATGCTTAATCTCAGGTCAAATCGCACTCCGTGGTCAAACTTCCCGAAAGGTCACCCATCCTCACACTACTCCAGCCCAAGCACGCTTAACCCGAGTTCTATCCAACCCGACAACAGCTCACTTCACGGGCACTTGTTGATATATCTAGCATATCAATCTGTTATACCTTATTGATGTCTAGGACTTTGTTCATGTTCATGACTATGATGAAATTTTGAAAAATATTTCAAACTTCTCGATCATATTCGTATCATTTTTGAAAAAAAAATAAAAAAATTAAAACCAATTTTTTGAAATTTTTGAATTTTTTGCCGCTAGATCTTGAAAGCCCGTAACTTTTTTTTCTGTTAGGTTTTGGGGATTTTGAAAATGTTTAATGAGGGTTTCCCGTTAAATTTGGATGTAACTTTTCGAGTAGATGATTTTCATATAAAAACTTTTCATCCGAGTTAGTATGCAAAAGTTATGCCCATTTTACAAATTCTCGAGAGATTTTGCAAATGAAGTCGAAATTCATATTTGCAAATTTTCCCAACAACTAGACCACATATCACATGGAAACTTATTTTCTTTTATTTATTTGACATTTTCATCATTTTCTTTTATTTTTTAAAACTGAAAAGCGATCCACGGGGTGCATTCGGTGGAAGGTGGCCAAGTTACTAATGGCGCACCGTGGGGTAGTGCGCCATTAGTAGTTCCATTAGTAGTTCAACTACTAATGGCGCTTCCTGCAGTGCGCCATTAGTAACAGCCACCTTCCACCGACGGCGTGCCGTGGAAGGTGGAAGGTAACCAAGTTACTAATGGCGCACCGTGGGTGGTCGCCATTAGTAGTTGTTCAACTACTAATGGCGCACCACTTCATGATGCGCCATTAGTAGTTTTGAAAAAAAAATGATATTTTTTATTTTTTTTTAAAAAACTTAGTAATGGCGCACCGGTGGAAAGTGCGCCATTACTGAATAAAACTAGTAATGGCGCACCACTCCAAGGTGCGCCATTAGTAACAAAAAGTTTTCTTATGTTTTTTTCCCGGTACTAATGGCGCACCACACACGGTGCGCCATTAATAATATATTACTAATGGCGCACGAGACATGGTGCGCCATTAGAATCTACTAATGGCGCACCACATCACAGTGCGCCATTAGTCTCATTCCATCTATAACCCGTTTTGTAGTAGTGACACCATCTCGACCACGAGCTCCCAAACAAGAAGCGGTTAGTAAGTCAGCTCCGGTGCCCAAAGGGCGATTACTACCATGGCGAACCCCAACTCCACGGTTAATGCGCCTATTCACGTGGAGGAAGCACAACCAGCTAGTCATAGTTTAGCATCTATCACATTTGATGTTGTTAAATATTATCTTGAAGATGAAGTAAAATGCCGATTGCATGTGTTTGTCCAGGAGTTATGTGTAAGTAATGTTATTCATGACAATTACTTTGCTTTGTCCCATACATCCTACCTCCATGATGGTTATAATACAGCAAATTTTCCATTTTCTCTATAGAGAAGGGCCGATTTGGAAACTTCGGGATGAGGTAACCTGTGCTAATACCTCTGCTATCTTCAAGAATGCTTGGTGGTAGTATCAGATTACCTAAAGAAAAGCGTACTTCACCGGCAAAAAACTCATCAAATTCCTTACATTCTCTGAGACAAATTCTTTGGATGATGATTGGGAGCAGCCTTGTTCTATACTAGTGCGAACAAAGAATGTGGTAAGGTCTATGAGCTCATTTTCTATTTTAAGTACTATATTTTTGCGTCTTACTGTACTCTGTTCATGTAGAACAAGTGCCTAAACCTGAAGAACAACTGTTCTAATTTAAGATTCCATTTCTATCATAATTCAAAAAAGCGCTAGGCGTTAATTGTGCGTTTTGCCACTGTCGTGGTTCTAGGTCTGATAGTAGAATGGGGGGTAGGTATGGAGAGGCAAGATCCTGGCTATGGAGTAGTTGTATACGCAAGGGATTTATGAGTTCAGGCCCTTCTCGGAGGAAGTAATAGCCCTACGTCTCGGAGCCCGGAGGCGGTCGACTGGATTATATCGTATGTGTTACGAGTGCGAACCCTTCTACTGTGGAGGGTGGCTTATATAGAGTCTTGACACCCAGCCAACCACGTAGTAGAGGGTTTAAGGTGCGTTAAAGCTAGGTGTTCTTGGTAGCATGCCTTACATAAAGTGTCATTAAGGTCATAAAGACTATTTAACTACTGAGACCGTTTGGGTGCAGTGGCTCTTGGACTCGGGTGGTCGAGTGGGTCTTCATGGTCGAGTGTCTTTGAATCTGTCAGTGGAAGCCTGCCAAGTCATTTGGGCAGCTGCTTCTATTGTGAGTGTCCTTGTGGAGGGTACCCTTGGGCAGGTCTATGACCCTACCCCAGGTACATGATTTCATCATTAGCCCCCGAATGGATCGAGGTTTGAGTGAGGAAGGAGTTGATAATCTTTCCGACCTGTTCTTCGTGTTGTGAGTGCTTCTTACTCTGGATCAACGACCTTTTAGTGATGGCATCAACTTCTCTATCAGTCGCCTTGATCCATTCTTCACGTTTGTCAGTGAACTCCGTGAACACGAGGATTTGGACTGACGGATCGGAGGAATCTGTTATCGACGAGTTGCTCTGCGGTTAGCGGATTTCGCGGGATCCGAATTTTGGGAAGCCGAAGCGAGAAAACCGCGGCACTTTCGGATGGGATAAGATGATGGCGCCTCGATCTTGGCGCCGCCTTTTTGCCACGTTGTTTTAATCTCGCCGGGTCCATCTGAGCGGATCTGATGGTACCGGAATAAGCGTCTAAAAGACAACCTCTCACATCCGCGATCGAGTCGACTATTTGGTCGATCGAGGAAGAGGAAATGATCTTCGGGCAGGCCCGATTGATATGCTTGAAATCAATGCACATGCGCAAAGACTTGTCTTTCTTGGGGACCATGACAACGTTGGCGAGCCACTCGGGTGGTAGATCTCGGATGAACTCTGCTGCTAGAGCCGAGCCACCTCCTCGCCAATGGCCTTTCTCTTACGGGCGGCGGACCGCGAAGATACTCTTTAACGGTTTGAATTTTGGGTCGACTCGTGGCGATGCTCAGCCAGCCCACAGGAACACCGGCATGTCGGCAGGCTTCCATGCAAAGATGTCCCGGTTCTCACGGAGGAACTGGATGGCGCTTCTTCCTATTTTGAGTCAGTGTTGTTGAGATGTTGGTCGAACAGCATTGGGATTAGTCGGGTGAATGTGAACCTGTTTCGTCTCGTCGGTTGGTGAAATGCTGACTCCATAGCGAGCTTCTTAGCTGCAACAAATCACTCGGATCTGCAGTTTTACGATACTCTTGTAGCTCTACCACTTGGCCCGAGCATCAGCGATCTTAGAGCCTTCTGGAAGCACTCTTACGCCTTCTTCCGATTGCCGTGGCGGTGATCACGCCCTTGGGACCAGGCATCTTGAGTTCAAGATACCGTAACAGGTCGGGCCATGAAATGTGCATAAGCTGGTCTCCCGAATAAGCGTGACAAGCGCTCTGAAATCCACGACCTCAAAGGTCAACTTTTCTTTCGAAATGCTTTGAATCTCCGAAAACTACATCGAGCAATCTGGCGGGTGACTCAGCCTTCTTTCGAGGAATGACTCCGTGAAGCTCATATTCTTGGTCTGAGTGCGGACATCGGAATGCCCATACCTTTCAGCGTCTCCAGCGTATAATATGTTCAAGCCACTACCACCATCCATCAGGACTTTGGTCGGTCAGTGCCTTCAACAAGCGGGTCGACCACCAATGCTTGCCTCCGGGGTGGCAATGTCGTCGGGTGATCGGTGGTCGAATGTGATGGCGATGCAGGACTATTTCAGATAATTGGGAGTCGCGAACAACCAAGTTCACTTCGATTGATAACCTTCAATCGACTTTTGCTTTCGGCGTCGGCAAAAATCATCGAGGTGGAATTGACACAGGGATATCCACCATCAACATCATCTCTGTCCTCAACTTTGTCATCTCCTTATCCTTATCCTTGAGTTGTTTCCTTGGGCTGCTGAATCAAGAGCCGACCTTTGTAGAGTGGTATGTTTCGGGTAAATGAGTTTACCCTCTTCATCTTTCTTTCTATGAATATGACATGGCAAATCCAACACGTCGTTTCCATCTGGTCTTTCACCTTCTTGGGGTTCCAAGGACCCTTAGGTTTCCCCTTGAACTCACAGGGTCACGGCCAAGGCCTCTCCAGGAGCAGCTGGCTCGACTTCTTGCTTCTGCTTCCATTGTAATTCCCTCCGCCGGCCTCATTGGCGGCGATTTATATTACCACTCGGAGCCGATCCTCTTCTTCACCATTTGCATACTTGGTGGCAATCTCCATCATTCATTGAGGTCATATCTCGGTTCGACCAAATTTCAAACTCAATTCTACATTACGGACACCTTCCTTGAAAGCCAGATTGCTGGTGATCGAGATACATTCTCATTTATGTGGTCCAAAGTGATCCACTTCGGATATAATCTCTTAAAGTTTCACTCGACTTTTCACACACATTGCAACCGTCAAACCTGTTGGTGGTTTGCAAGTTCCTTCAAATGTCTGACAAATACTCGGGCAAGATCTTCCCAAGTGTAAATCTGCTTTGGGTGCTAAGCTGATTCAACCGCATACAGCTGAACCCTCCAACATAAGAGGCAAATGCTTCATGGCCACCTCATCATTGCCACCGCCGATCTGAACCGCCACTCGGTAATCTTCATGCCAAGTGTGGGGCTTGGATTCTCCGATGAACTTCTGACTCGATCGCCAACTTTGAAGTTGGGAGGAATCACTGCTGACCACGATGGCTCTCTTTGAAACACTACGTACGAGACATGAACTCTGCGCCATTAGTAGTTTTGAAAAAAATAAAAAAAAATGATATTTTTTGATTTTTTTAAAAACTTAATAATGGCGCACCATTGAAAATCTTGCCATTACTAGTTAAAACTAGTAATGGCGCACCCTCAAAGTCGCCATTAGTAACAAAAAGTTTTCTTATGTTTTTTTCCCGGTACTAATGGCGCACCACACACAGGTGCGCCATTAGTAATATATTACTAATGGCGCACCAAGACATGGTGCGCCATTAGAATATACTAATGGCGCACCACATCACAGGTGCGCCATTAGTAGCCATTCCATCTATAACCCGTTTTGTAGTAGTGACACCATCTCGACCACAGAGCTCCCAAACAAGAGCAGTTAGTAAGTCAGCTCCAGTGCCCAAAGGGCCAGTACTACCATGGCGAACCCCAACTCCACCAGTTAGTACGCCTATTCCTGTGGAGGAAGCACAACCAGCTAGTCATAGTTTAGCATCTATCACATTTGATGTTGTTAAATATTATACTGAAGATGAAGTAAAATGCCAGTTGCATGTGTTTGTCCAGGAGTTATGTGTAAGTAATGTTATTCATGACAATTACTTTGCTTTGTCCCATACATCCTACCTCCATGATGGTTATAATACAGCAAATTTTCCCATTTTCTCTATAGAAGGGCGATTTGAAACTTCAGGATGAGGTAACCTGTGCTAATACCTCTGCTATCTTCAAGAATGCTTGGTGGTAGTATCGGAATTACCTAAAGAAAACGTACTTCACCGGCAAAGAAACTCATCAAATTCCCATACATTCTCCTGAGACACATTTACTGGATGATGATTGGGAACGCCTTGTTCTATACTAGTGCCGAACAAAGAATGTGGTAAGGTCTATGAGCTCATTTTCTATTTTTAAGTACTATATTTTTGCGTCTTACTGTACTCTGTTCATGTAGAACAAGTGCCTAAACCTGAAGAACAACTGTTCTAATTTAAGATTCCATTTCTATCATAATTCAAAAAAGCGCTAGGCGTTAATTGTGCGTTTTGCCACTGTCGTGGTTCTAGGTCTGACAGTAGAATGGGGGGTAGGTATGGAGAGGCAAGATCCTGGCTATGGAGTAGTTGTATCGCAAAGGGATTTATGAGTTCAGGCCCTTCTCGGAGGAGTAATAGCCCTCGTCTCGGGCCGGGCGGTCATTGGATTATATGCGTATGTGTTCGAGTGCGAACCCTTCTACTGTGGAGGGGGTGGCTTATATAGAGTCTTGACACCCAGCCAACCACGTAGTAGAGGTTTAAGGTGCGTTAAAGCTAGGCGTTCTTGGTAGCGCCTTACATAAAGTGTCATTAAGGTCATAAAGACTATTTAACTACAGACCGTTTGGGTACCGAGTGGCTCTTGGACTCCGGGTGGTCGAGTGGGTCTTCATGGTCGAGTGTCTTTGAATCTGTCGAGTGGAAGCCTGCCAAGTCGACTGGAAGGCTGCTTCTATTGTGAGTGTCCTTGTGGAGGGTACCCTTGGGCAGGTCTATGACCCTACCCCAGGTACATGATTTCATCATTAGCCCCCGAATGGATCGAGGTTTGAGTGAGGAAGGAGTTGATAATCTTTCCGACCTGTTCTTCGTGTTGTGAGTGCTTCTTACTCTGGATCAACGACCTTTTAGTGATGGCATCAACTTCTCTATCAGTCGCCTTGATCCATTCTTCACGTTTGTCGAGTGAACTCCGTGAACCTGAGGATTTCCGAGCGACGGATCGGAGGGAATCTGTTATCTGACGAGTTGCTCTGCGGTTAGCGGATTTGCGGGATCGAATTTTGGGAAGCCTTGCGGAGAAAACCGCGGCACTTTTCGGATGGGATAAGATGATGGCGCCTCGATCTTGGCGCGCCTTTTTGCCACGTTGTTTTAATCTCGCCGGGTCCATCTGAGGCGGATCTGATGGTACCGGAATAAGCGTCTAAAAGACAACCTCTCACATCCATGATCGAGTCGACTATTTGGTCGATCACGAGGAAGAGAAATGATCTTCGGGCAGGCCGATTGATATGCTTGAAATCAATGCACATGCGCAAAGACTTGTCTTTCTTGGGGACCATGACAACGTTGGCGAGCCACTCGGGTGGTAGATCTCGGATGAACTCTGCTGCTAAGGCCGAGCCACCTCCTGTAATGGCCTTTCTCTTACGGGCGGCGGACCGCCGAAGATACTCTTTAACGGTTTGAATTTTGGGTCGACTTCGTGGCGATGCTAAGCCAGCCCCACAGGAACACCGGCATGTCGCGAGGCTTCCATGCAAAGATGTCCCGATTCTCACGGAGGAGCTGGATGGCGCTTCTTCCTATTTTGAGTCAGTGTTGTTGAGATGTTGGTCGGAGCAGCATTGGGATTAGTCGGGTGAATGTGAACCTGTTTCGTCTCGCCAGTTGAGTGAAATGCTGACTCCGTAGCGGGCTTCTTAGCTCGCAACAAATCACTCGGATCTGCAGTTTTCTGATACTCTCTGGAAGCACTCTTCTGCCTTCTTCCGATTGCCCGTGACAGTGATCACGCCCTTGGGACCAGGCATCTTCAGTTTAAGATACACGTAACAGGTCGGGCCATGAAATGTGCATAAGCTGGTCTCCCCAGAATAGCGTGACAAGCGCTCTGGAAATCCACGACCTCAAAGGTCAACTTTTCTTTCCGGAAATGCTTTGAATCTCCGAAAACTACATCCAGAGCAATCTGGCCGGGTGACTCAGCCTTCTTTCCAGGAATGACTCGTGGAAGCTCATATTCTTGATGCGAGTGCGGACATCGGAATGCCCATACCTTTCAACGTCTCGCGTATAATATGTTCAAGCCACTACCACCATCCATCGGGACTTTGGTCGATCGAGTGCCTTCAACAAGCTGGGTCGACCACCAATGCTTGCCTCCCGGGGTGGCAATGTCGTCGGGTGATCGGCTGGTCGAATGTGATGGCGGTGCAGGACTATTTCAGATAATTGGGAGTCGCGAACAACCAAGTTCACTTCCGATTGATAACCTTCAATCGACTTTTGCTTCGGCGTCGGCAAAAATCATCGGTGGAATTGACACAGGGATATCCACCATCACTTGTCATCTCTGTCCTCAACTTTATCATCTCCTTATCCTTATCCTTGAGTTGTTTCCTTGGGCTGCTGAATCAAAGCCGACAACTTTGTCGAGTGGTATGTTTCGGGTAAATGAGTTTACCCTCTTCATCTTTCTTTGTATGAATATGACATGGCAAATCCAACCGTCGTTTCCATCCTGGTCTTTCACCTTCTTGGGGTTCCAAGGACCCTTGGGTTTCCCTTGAACTTTCACAGGGTCGGCCAAGGCCTCTCCAGGAGCTGCTTGGCTCGACTTTGCGCTTCGCTTCCATTGTAATTCCCTCCTTGGCCTCATTGGCGGCGATTTATATTACCACTCGGGCCGATCCTCTTCTTCACCATTTGCATACTTGGTGGCAATCTCCATCATTCGACTCAGGGTCATATCTCGGTTCGACCAAATTTCAAACTCAATTCTCTATTACGGACACCTTCCTTGAAGGCCTGAGGCACTGGTGATCGAGATACATTCTCATTGTGTGGTCCAAAGTGATCCACCTCTGGATATAATCTCTTAAAGTTTCACTCGACTTTTGCACACACAGCGCAACCGTCAAACCTGCTGGTGGTTTGCAAGTTCCTTCAAATGTCTGACAAATACTGGGCAAGATCTTCCCAAGTGTAAATCTCTGCTGGGTGCTAAGCAGATTCAACCACACCACGGCTGAACCCTCCAACATAAGAGGCAAATGCTTCATGGCCACCTCATCGTTGCCACCGCCGATCTGAACCGCCACTCGGTAATCTTCAAGCCAAGTGTCGGGCTTGGATTCTCGATGAACTTCTTGACTCGATCGCCAACCTGAAGTTGGGAGGAATCACTGCTGACCACGATGGCTCTCTTTGAAACACTCGTACGAGACATGAACTCTGCGCCATTAGTAGTTTTGAAAAAATAAAAAAATGATATTTTTTGATTTTTTTAAAAAAAACTTAGTAATGGCGCACCGAGTGGAAAGTCGCCATTACTAGTTAAAACTAGTAATGGCGCACCACTCAAGTCGCCATTAGTAACAAAAAGTTTTCTTATGTTTTTTTCCCAGTACTAATGGCGCACCACACACCAGGTGCGCCATTAGTAATATATTACTAATGGCGCACCGAGACATGGTGCGCCATTAGAATATACTAATGGCGCACCACATCACAGGTGCGCCATTAGTAGCCATTCCATCTATAGCCTTTTTTGTAGTAGTGACACCATCTCGACCACAGAGCTCCCAAACAAGAGCAGTTAGTAAGTCAGCTCCAGTGCCCAAAGGGCCAGTACTACCATGGCGAACCCCAACTCCACCAGTTAGTACGCCTATTCCTGTGGAGGAAGCACAACCAGCTAGTCATAGTTTAGCATCTATCACATTTGATGTTGTTAAATATTATACTGAAGATGAAGTAAAATGCCAGTTGCATGTGTTTGTCCAGGAGTTATGTGTAAGTAATGTTATTCATGACAATTACTTTGCTTTGTCCCATACATCCTACCTCCATGATGGTTATAATACAGCAAATTTTCCCATTTTTCTCTATAGAGAAGGGCCGATTTGGAAACTCAGGATGAGGTAACCTGTGCTAATACCTCTGCTATCTTCAAGAATGCTTGGTGGTAGTATCGGAATTACCTAAAGAAAACGTACTTCACCGGCAAAGAAACTCATCAAATTGCCTTACATTCTCCTGAGACACATTTACTGGATGATGATTGGGAACGCCTTGTTCTATACTAGTGCCGAACAAAGAATGTGGTAAGGTCTATGAGCTCATTTTCTATTTTTAAGTACTATATTTTGTGTCTTCTTGTACTCTGTTCATGTAGAACAAGTGCCTAAACACGAAGAACAACTGTTCTAATTTAAGATTCCATTTCTATCATAATTCAAAAAAGCGCTAGGCGTTAATTGTGCGTTTGCCCTTGTATCGTGGTTCTAGGTGCAGCAGGTAGAATGGGGGTAGGTATGGAGAGGCAAGATCACGGCTATGGAGTAGTTGTATCGCAAAGGATTTATGAGTTTAGGCCCTTCTCGGAGAAGTAATAGCCCTCGTCTCGGGCCGGAGGCGGTCGATTGGATTATATCGTATGTGTTCTGAAGTGCGAACCCTTCTACTGTGGAGGGGTGGCTTATATAGAGTCTTGACACCCAGCCAACCCACGTAGTAGAGGGTTTAAGGTGTGTTAAAGCTAGGCGTTCTTGGTAGCGCCTTACATAAAAGTGTCATTAAGGTCATAAAGACTATTTAACTCTGAGACCGTTTGGGTGCAGTGGCTCTTGGACTCGGGTGGTGAGTGGGTCTTCATGGTCGAGTGTCTTTGAATCTGTCGAGTGGAAGCCTGCCAAGTCGACTGGAAGGCTGCTTCTATTGTGAGTGTCCTTGTGGAGGGTACCCTTGGGCAGGTCTATGACCCTACCCCAGGTACATGATTTCATCATTAGCCCCCGAATGGATCGAGGTTTGAGTGAGGAAGGAGTTGATAATCTTTCCGACCTGTCCTTCGTGTTGTGAGTGCTTCTTACTCTGGATCAACGACCTTTTAGTGATGGCATCAACTTCTCTATCGATCGCCTTGATCCATTCTTCACGTTGTCGAGTGAACTCCGTGAACACGAGGATTTCGGCGACGGATCGGAGGAATCTGTTATCGACGAGTTGCTCTGCGGTTAGCGGATTTCGTGGGATCGAATTTTGGGAAGCGAAGCGAGAAAACCGCGGCTTTTCGGATGGGATAAGATGATGGCGCCTCGATCTTGGCGCCGCCTTTTTGCCACGTATCATCGCGGCGCCTATTGCGGGATTGTGGCGGGATTGCACAGGCCTACCGGCAGCCACTCGAGCGGCCCCATATAAGCGTTAGACGGGGCATTTTGGACAGTCACGACCCAGACTTCTCCTCTCTCCGCCTCCAAACCTTCTCGCGCGCTCTTAAATGCATCAGCGCGAAGCTTCGGTACTTGCCTCGCATGGCGACCATGGTGAAGGAGAAGACCGCAGCCACTGGAGCAGGTGAAGAAAGCGGCAGCGAGGCCAAGGGAAGCGCCCGGTCAGGCGGCTCCTCGTCGCGGTCCAAGCTACTGCAGGGCTGGGTCAAGGAGGCTGGATCCGCTCGACCATCACCGAGAAGGATCTCCCGATCTGGCCAATGAAGGACTGATCCCCATGGGTTAGCGAGGCTTCCAGACGGAGTGGCAACCGCGACTGAAGAGGGTGAGTGTGTCCTCCTGGCCACCCACATAGATCGGGGTTTCTCTACCGCCAAATCCTTTTTCGGGGTTTTGAACTTTTTGGGCGCAACTCCATCATTTCCTCCAAACTCCATTGTCTACCTTGCTGCTTTCATTTTGCTATGCGAGAATATCTTGGGTTGTCGACCGCCTTGGGGTCTCTTCAAGCACATATTCACTGTCGCTCTCGGGCGGTGAAAGCGAATCCGAATGGCGAGAGGACCCAAGTAATCAGATGTGTGGGGACTCGGGGTCGAGATGAGGGAAGGCGCCTTTCAGCTATGACTCTCCCGACTCGGTTAGAGGTGTGTCGACCTGGTTTTCTGCCAAGACCAGCCGATGCGGGGCGGTCGATTGGGCTCCCTCCTTTCTCCATGAGTCGAGTGAACAAGCCATCTTCCCTGAAGGTGTTACGAGAGAGAAGGCCCAAGTAAAGTTCTGATGGGCGTGTAGTCCAGCTTATTAGCGATGGGGTGACCGGCATAGATCTCACGGAGGTTTTTCTCCGGCGGTGTATTCAGCCACTCCAATACCGAGGTCATCCGATGTGGATGTACTGCAGTGCGGATGATACCACTCGGGTCCATCTAGAGGTCGATGGCATGCGCTGAGAAGCTGGATGACTGCCATCACGGGAACAAGGACAACCCTCACGGAGCTAGGAGGATTGCACCACTCGACCAGAGTTACCAACCAGACAAGGTATAACCACTTATCTCCGACTGTGATTTTGCTACATTCATTCTGTTTTGATGCCAATTCGTCGACTGACTTTCACCTTGTTTTGTTGTCTTCTAGGTCACCACTGAGATGTACTCGATGCCCAGCAGGCGCAGGAAACGATCGAAGAAGAAGAAGGAAGTGGAGGTGAAAGTCCGGAGGAATGGGAGTCAACGGCGAGGAGGATGAGGAGGATGATAGTTACGATGGCGAGGAGGAGGAGGAGGAAGAGGAGGAAGACATCGATCCTCCTCGCTCGGACGGAAGGTCAAGTTGGCGCATGACCAGCTGGCCGTCTGTGTGTAAAGCTGTTGTGCCCACCGGTCGGTCGGCAAGCGACCTAGGACAACTTCTCCAGCGCCGGTGAGAAACCGCTGAAGCAACCTCGGCGGCGTCCTCAAAGCCGTGAAGGCCCTGCCCAAGATCTGACGGTCATCCCCACCATTTTAGATGTAAGCGAACCTTATATTTCCTTATTCAACATGAGTGAACTTTTGGTCGACTTGATGGTGATCAGCCGATTCTTGAAATCTCTGGCGCCGCTACCTCGAGACTTCAGCCAAGCACGAAGATCAGGAAATGGAAGATCGACCACCTCCAACCTTAGTAAGATCTACGAGGTTTCACTTTTAGTCATTGGAGCTTTTAGTCGATTGGACTTCCATGTTTACTTCGAATCTTTCTTGTAGTTCCGCCTCCGTCATTGATCTCCCGATGATGACGAGGCATCGCCATGAGGAAGAGGAAGAACAAGAAAGTGTCTCTGGGCAAGGCTGCTCAAGTCATGGCGATTCTGAGACACTGATTTCGAGGAGGCAACCCCTCGGACTTACGTGTCTTTGCTGTACAGCTGACAAGTGCCCGACCCACTTAAATCATTGCTGATCCACCATCTCTCTTTGCTACACACCACGTCCCGGAAGACCAAGTAAGTGCTGCTAAGGAGGCCATCATGAGGCAGGGATCATGATGGAGGCGGTGAAAGCGGTCGAGAGGCTAGTCGAGGCGGCGGTGGGGAACGCGAAGTGCACCCAGCAGGTGTAGTCCCGAGACTATAGGTCATTGCGTGCGATCGACTATAATCTAAAGAGCTATATATATATATATATATATATATATATATATATATATATATATATATATATATATATATATATATATATATTTTACCCGTGACGTGACAATTAGCCACGGTTTTAGAATCATAACCTTTTGCCTCTTTTGGTGTTGGTGAACCAAATTAGTAAACCAGTGGGGGCACGCTGAGTGCACCCGCTGGGTGTAGTACCCGAGACTACTGCCGAATGTTTTGATTCGACTGTATAGAAATGCTACTATTTTTCCTTAATCACTCGGAAGTGATCTGTCTTTGATGTCTTTTGTTGGTTGACTCTTTGTAGAAATCTTGCGAGCTCGTGGCTCGCTATACCGAGTTAGAGAACAAGCATATCCAGCTCATCCTCGATTTGAAGCTTGCTCAGGAGAATTTGCAGAAGGCAAAGGATGAAGCAAAAGGTATGGCTGGTGAGAATTTTTGTGACTGCCTTTGTTTTCTGTTCATTCTCAACTCTGTCCTCATTGTTGCTTTGCAGATAAAGCTGGAAGAGACTTTGAAGAAGAAGGACCTTGACCTTGCGAGAGGCACATAAAGGCGGCTTTGGAGAAAACAAAGCTCGCTGAAGAGAAGCTTGCCTCGGTCGACAAACTTCGAAGATGAAAATGCCAAGCTGAAAGCCGCTCTTGTGCTGCTAACAAGGAAGTTAGTCGTGAAGAACGACAAGATTGTTACTGTCGACAAAGCGGGCCAATGGCGGGGAAGCGAAAGCGACCTGGAGATTTATCTTGGAGGGCTCGCCAAGAACCTGTTTCTCATGCTTGAAGGTAATCTCTTTTATCCGACTATCTTGCTCTCACCGGCTCATCACATGATCGTTATTTTGAGTCTGAGCTGTGTTTTCAGAATTCTGCCAAAACTTTGAAGAAAAAACCGGTCGAGTGGAAACTAGCTTGGACCCCATCAACTCTCTGTGAAGGGCGAAGCTGCTATGAATGTGCTCCATTTGGAGTCTCGCGTTGCTAAGCGTGGTGGATTATCTTGCTCGATTGAAAGTTGCGATTATCGGCGGATCGACTCGACTCTCGGCGAGCAGACTCTTGAGAATGATCTTGAATCCTGACGACTTCGGTGAATGAGATTCCAAGTCGAGTGCAAGAATGGAAGAAGTCTTACGCGGTGTGGTGCTGATGTTGCTCTATCTCGGTTCGTGTCCCTTGCAAAGAAGCGCCAAGAGGACAAGCTGGTGTCTCGGGGTTGCCAATACCGGGAAGCACGACTTGGATCTTTCATGGAGACTTTCGCCGCTCTGCTACTGTATTGCCGGCGGAATCGACCTTGACCAGTTTGTTGCACCTTCGGGCCTCGCGGGGTAAAATCTTCTAAGTCCCACTTTAAATTTGCCTCGGAATGCCAAGTGGTTTTGTAGCGGATAAACTTTAACGGGCTTAACGCTGAGCACCTTTGGATCCGTGGGGCGTTTATCGAACTTGATTTTCCTTTAACATGCTTTGTTTGCCTTGAGAGAACTTTATTCCTAATTGGAAGATATTCCGTTGAAATTCGATCAACTTGTGCTTCATCATCCTGCGGTAGAGATGGAACCAGACTGCGGCGACCTTGTCGTCCTTACGGTTGGGACAAACCGCATACGTTATACTTGTGGCGAAGCTCGAAGGAGGAGGTAGCGATCGACCTGCACCTCGTCGTCTTTGCAGATTGGGATGGACTGCGTTGTACTTGTGGCGAAGCTCGAAGGAGGAGGTAGCGATCGACATGCACCTCGTCGTCCTTGCGGATTGGGATGGACCATACGTTGTACTTGTGGCGAAGCTCGAAGGAGGAGGTAGCAGTCGACCTGCACCTCGTCGTCCTTGCGGATTGGGATGAATTCCTTACTTAGGCGAGCACTGGGCTGCAGCTAAGCCCCCGAGTGGGAGGTTTGCTCTCCACTCGGTAGGATTTTTATTACTTAGGCGAACACTCGGTTGCAGCTAAGCCTCCGAGTGGGAGGTTTGCTCTCCACTCGGTAGGATTTTTATTACTTAGGGGAGCACTAGGCTGCAGCTAAGCCCCCGAGTGGGAGGTTTGCTCACTACTCTGTAGGATTTCTATTACTTAGGCGAACACTCAGTTGCAGCTAAGCCTACGAGTGGGAGGTTTTCTCTCCACTCGGTAGGATTTTTATTACTTAGGCGAGCACTGGGCTGCAGCTAAGCCCCCGAGTGGGAGGTTAGCTCTCCACTCGGTAGGATTTTTATTACTTAGGCGAGCACTGGGCTGCAGCTAAGCCCCAGTGGGAGGTTGCTCTCCACTCGGTGGGATTTTTATTACTTAGGCGAGCTTTGGGCTGCAGCTAAGCCCCAGTGGGAGGTTTGCTCTCCACTCGGTAGGATTTTATCACTTTGGATGTTAAGGCAAATCCTTGGGCTGTTGTAAGCCCCAGTGGGAGGCTGGATCACCACTCGGTGGGATTTGAATACTTAGGCGAGTACTTGGACTGTAGCTAAGCCTCCGAGTGGGAGGCTGGCTCGCCACTCGGTGGGATTTTGAATACTTGGCGAGTGCTTGGACTGCAGCTAAGCCTCAGGTGGGAGACTAGCTGCGCCACTCGGTGGGATTTTGAATACTTAGGAGAGTACTTGGACTGCAGCTAAGCCTCCAGTGGGAGGTTGGCTCGTCACTCGGTGAATTTTGAATACTTAGGCGGGCGGATTCACAGCTAAGCCCCAGTGTGAGGCTGGCTCGCCACTCGGTGGGATTTTGAATACTTAGGCGGCGGATTCGCAGCTAAGCCCCAGTGAGGCGGCTACTTTTCGGAAAGGATTTATTACTTAGGCGAGCACTGGGCTGCAGCTAAGCCCCCGAGTGGGAGGTTTTCTCTCCACTCGGTAGGATTTTTATCACTTTGGATGTTAAGGCGAATCCTTGGGCTGTTCTAAGCCCCTGAGTGGGAGGCTGGCTCGCCACTCGGTAGGATTTTGAATACTTAGGCGAGTACTTGGACTGCAGCTAAGCCTCCGAGTTGGAGGCTAGCTCGCCACTCGGTAGGATTTTGAATACTTAGGCGAGTGCTTGGACTGCAGCTAAGCCTCCAGTGGCAGGCTGGCTCGCCATTCGGTGGGATTTTGAATACTTAGGCGAGTACTTGGACTGCAGCTAAGCCTCAGTGGGAGGCTGGCTCGCCACTCGGTGGGATTTTGAATACTTAGGCGAGCGGATTCGCAGCTAAGCCCCGAGTGAGAGGCTGGCTCGCCACTCGGTGGGATTTTGAATACTTAGTTGAGCGGATTCGCAGCTAAGCCCCAGTGAGAGGCGGCTCGCACTCGGAAAGGATTTTTACAAACTTAGGCGAATCGGATTCGCAGCTAAGCCCTGCTTGGGAAATTTCAACAAAAGCAATAACAATCTTTGGGAAAATTATAACATTCTTGTCTTAGATAAACAAACTACAAAAGTACTTTTATTACATCTCAACGAGTGAGTTTTAAGTGTAAAAGGCGGAGTAGCTCAGCGTTCCAAGCTCGAGGCTCGTCGATCTGGCGATCAACATTGTAGAGATGATATGCTCCGTTGTGGAGGACTCTTGTGACGATGAAGGACCTTCCCAAGTGGGGCGAGCTTGTGTGGTTTCTGTTGATCCACTCGGAGGACTAAATCTCTCTCTTGGAAGGCTCGACTCTTCACATTTACGGCATGGAACCGGCGCAAGTCTTGCGATAGATAGGGGGCGGATCAGGGCCATTCTCTCTCCTCTTCAAGAGGTCATTGCGTCTTGCCGGGCTTGTTCCGCTTCTTCTTTAGAGTATAGCTCGACTCGAGGCGCATTGTGAAGCAGGTCACTCATATTCTATTTTTCATGAGATTTTTCATTTTTACATATTCAAGAAGTTCTATGTTCAGGATTTGCTATTTGAGATTCTAGTAAATGAAGTGATGTCTAGTGCAAGTTATATTCGCCGAAATTCCCATAGTTCACTAGACTTCATGTTATATTGTCATTCCATCGTTATTAGATTTATGTTAATAATGCGATTAGATCGCAAAGCATTTGTATATGCGCAATTACTAATTGGATGTTTGTGAATTATAATGCCAATTTAGTATTTAACAATAGTAATGAAAGCATTCTATATAATGAGCGCATCCACCAGTGTTGAACAATTAGCTATTTCCAATCGTTGCACTCATACAGGCATATAACATTGCACTAATAGCATGCATAAATCGCATATATTAAGCCATAAGCGCTATGCATCTCACACAACATGAAGTTAGTCACTCTCAAACAGATTACATTAGCGTACGCACGCCACGCATAGAAAGCTATTAATAGCATCAACGGCCCAATCATTACAACGTACGCCTTAAAGTACACACAGTCATGTTTTCCGATATGGATCACACATGGTCCATATTATCTATGCGCAAATCGTTCCATGTAAAGCATTCATTATTTGAGTACTGACGATGGTCTCATACATTGCTTCTCTCATATGCTTCATCAATCAGTTCTATATAACCTGAACACTACTCGCAAAACTCGCTATATAACCGTAGAATTCTATGCTATAATGTGGCGATATATTCGAACGATTGGTATACTTCATTGTTAGAATATGCTCTCAAGTAATGACTGACATGATTTGAATCCAAGTAGCTGTACGATGCACGAAGAGTCAACGTTATTAAGATTCATAATTTATTAGTATTCATGAGATGTTGTGAATAGACTGGTTTATAATCCATGTGATTCAGGGTTAATGTGTAAGTTATACTGCAGTTGTCGTGCTATTGAATAGATATAGACTCACTACCGCATGAGGTTAGGATCTATGATCAGGCATTTAGAAATCAGCTTCTATGAGCCGTCAGCTATCATGTTCAACGGTATGGTAGGTAATACGCTGTTCTTGAACCTGCTTAGTCTAGTACTAGTATGACGTGATGACATGAGTCTTGAACAGGGTTACTGGTCAATCCTGTCTGAAATTACATTCCATAAGGCGTAGGACGATTCTTTGTGCTTGTGCTGGTGGACTGCTTAGTCGTCCTAGGTGCTGTTGATCGAGAGCTGACAAGTCTGTATTCTTAGCTATCTTAGTAGTACTTGATGTTTTTAGCTAATGTTACTCAAGCTACAGTAGAGATTTGGTCTAGACAGATTATCGTAGACCACATGTTTTGACGATGTAAGTCGCTACGTTCTTCGATAGCCTTGAATGGTCGCTAAGTGATCCTTGTCACTGGTGTAGACTGAGATGATACCGTGCAGGATATTGTTAGTTGAGTTGATGCGAGTCGCTTCTGGATACTGACGCCTGACCGGACTTGATGGATGATTGGATCTGACGGCTGTAGTGCAGGTTGAACCGCTGCATCTGTGCTGAGTCTTGTGGTACGTATCTTGACACAGTCAACCTATGAGGTTCTCAGGACGTTCATCAGAGTGCTTCATGACCTGTGATAGTTGACATGATTAAGCGATGATGACTTTGACTGCTGGCTGACACTTGGTCAGACCTTGATGAGCCTTGAGTCAGTAGCCACTCGAACTTGTGACGTGGCTATGGCAGAGTGCACTTGTGATGACTCCGAGATATAGCCTGGAATGCTGAGTGGCTTCCTCGTAACATGGTCTCTACAGACGAGCATCGCTATACTGATCGAAGTCGATGCATTCTGCCATCACCATTTCAGCGATATCTGAAGTTCAGGCTCTATGGAGCATGAGCTT
Organism: Aegilops longissima; assembly: GCA_021605205.1. Taxonomy (NCBI): domain Eukaryota; kingdom Viridiplantae; phylum Streptophyta; class Magnoliopsida; order Poales; family Poaceae; genus Aegilops; species Aegilops longissima. The sequence continues at coordinate 91,930,340 of CM038679.1, read as the reverse complement.
TTGATCTGCAGATCTTGGTCTCGAGTTATACCTCGTGGTCGACCTTATAGGCTCGACACTGCATCGCAATGTTCATCACTGGTCTGATCCGACTCGTTTCGATGCAGATCAGTCAGATCGAATGCTACTTCTCGATTGCCTGCACGGATAGTCGCAAGCGACTCTGAAGATCCGTCAGGATACTCTGCATGAGCGCATATTCGCTGGCCTTCGTGCGGTTGCAGCTTTTCGGTGAATTGATGCGGTAATGAGCTCGATGACTCGGAACCAGCTTAACTCCATCTCACATGACGTGATCTAAGCTCGGATGCTTCTTGCAGGCATTGTACTAATGGTGACCATAGATGCATACTGGCTATCTGCCATAATGCAGCACTTCGTGGCGTGCCGTGCTTCGATCAATGTGCTAAGTTGGACTAGCATCTTGTCAATCGTCGACGTCGTTTCGTGACCATCTACTTTGAATTCTGGATCGATCTGCAAGCATCCTTCAACCATTTCACATGCCTCTTCGCTCTTGATTCCGAGCTGATGTCACTGCATTCGGGACCAGGCTTGTGACGCTACATGGTGTCCTACTCATTATGTTTCCGTAACCGTGGAGCTCATACGTCCTTCACGGTGAATGAACTCTTCCTGTTATCTGCTTCTAATTCTCGTATGACTACATTGGATTCGCCATCACTCATGCTTGCACCTAGGCACTTCTGACTCATCTTGTTGACTGACTCGCCGTATTGCCGATTGCTTCCAGATCATCGCAATCCCTTGGACCTTGATTCATAATGCGTAGAGCAGTCATTCACGGACTGATCATCGCATCTGCTTGCATCACGATTAATGCAATACGTGATCACCTCATCTTGCTGACTTGATGCCGTTTTCCATGATCTAGCAATTCTTGAGTTAGACCACCTACCAAAGTACCGTGATACGTGCACAATTCTGTGCAAGATCCCTAACCTAAGTTTGAATTAAGATCTTAACCAAGTCGTATCTGCGATCCTCACCATTTGATTCACAGTAATAGCCATATGTACTCATTACGTACGATTAGTCCCTGGTAACGCATTATGCACTCGATACACAGCTCTGTATCGCTAATCCAGCTCATTGCGACTTACCATGCTCTGATACACCGAGGATGTCGATGCATCTTATCATGGATACTGTCCAGATTGATTCCGAAATTCAGTAGGGATCTACGCACATACTGCTAGCTACATTTTGATAACAATCCACCTATGATCCATCGTTGGTCAAATCTATCGATATGAACCATCATTAATTCGTCATTCAGTAAATCTCATTCATTGCACATATGCATGTCCTTCCAAATTCCAATCGCATACACTCAATTTGCAGAATCGATCATACTTAATGTAGTGAGTACATTAGCATTTTCTCAAACTGCTTCAGTGATGACGGCAACTCTAGCACTTCACATGAGATCCACCATTGCATCTGCAGGACTTCGATGCAAAATTCGTCAATTGTTAGATCCGAAGTCATAGGCATGAGCTCTAGCTATTGCTGACTTCAGTGCACTCTCATACGCCTATTGAGACGCTATTGATTATCCATTCTGATTATAACTTTCAATTTAGTGCCATTAAGTTGAATACTCAGTGCTGATCTCGTTGTAATCTCATGTCTATCTATGTCACACATATCCTAGCTGGAAGCAATCTTCTAATGACTTATCGATATTTCTAGGATTTTGAACTTATTCACATAGACCTTGCACATGTACTAGCACTGCTTCAATGAGCATCCTAAATCGTACCTAGTCATGTCCATTGCCAGTAATCTGAATCACTAGGGAGCTAATAGTCACGAGTGTAGAAACCATACGTCACCAATGTTTCGATGGCTTATTGCATCGTCTGAAACGTTAGCAGTACTCGTATCAAGTGGTAATAAGCTGTATTGAATGCGTGCGAAGTCAATCTTCTGGAAAGCGTTCCAGGCATTAATGCTAGGCATATCGATTGCTATGCGACGATGTAAATTTACAGTAGAGTGTTAGTCATTGCGTAGTGAATGTGATGTCTCGGATTTGAGTTAACTGTAATTAGGACGTAGTCTTGTAACTAATCTCAGCTGTCTTCGGTGATCTATGATCGGATCAGCCATAGTCATTGAATGCTATGTAATCATGACCTTGGATGTACCTAGGAAATGTGGATAGTCATCGCTTGATTGTAATTCATGTATAACGATGATGATCTCATCAGAGCGCATTAGACTCTTCATGCACATTGTCATTCCTTCGTTACGAGTGAATCTAACGCGACCAGGTTGATCGAGGCATTCGCTAGATATCACTGTATGTGGAGCATTGACACGGATCCGATGTATACGAATATCTATGGACCTGCATTACATGTTTTACTCAGTACTCTAACCGCGTTGTCGATAGCTTGTGAGATCCATCTGAACCGTCGATTGATCAGTTCAGCCGAGCTTGCTCATGGTATGATCTTGTATGCGCACACGTACTTTAGGCAGAAGGAACCCTCGTGTAGTGTATAGGATCGTGTAATACTAGCTTTCGACTTAATCGATTGGCTTTGGAGTTCGAAGTCGACTTAGGTCTACAAGACTCTTCGAATTCCCTGAAGTCCTATCTCCGAAATTTAGCTAATTACATTGTGCCATGTGCTGTCAGTGTGGAAGGGCATGCATTGGAGTACTCTATTAACCGTATTTGATTGCATGATCGGTGTCAGACTCGATGACTGCAGCTTCTATCTCCATCGCTACGCTTCTATTGCACGACAGACTTCTTCACTTCTATATGATCTTCGTGCACATGGCTCACTTGGTCTCGAGTCAGATGGTGCAATTGCATTCTGATAGAGCTATTTCGACGTATGGCCAGTCGTGGAATTCGACGATTTCGAGAGTCATTGATATCGTATGATCTGTCACGGAGATACGTCTGGATCGGCTATCATGTCTTGCCTCATTGCACTCCGATCTAAGCGTCGATACCGTTGGAGCCTAATCATGGCATCTGAGTGCTCATGTTCAATGGTTAACTCTCATAGGCATCTTCTGAGGTCATCCGTCTATCGGCAGGCTCATGGACATGGGACTGGTTCCTATGGTCGAGACAGTCTCCTTAGAGCGTAGAGCTTGACATTGCCCAAGACTGCTCGTGCGAATGCCTTTGAGCGACCACCTGAATTACTATCTAGGCCACTGATGGTTCTCATTCTTCGGACTCTGGTACCCATTCGAGTTCGATGGATGGATGACATCCGGCCAGATGGTCCTGTCGGATTCAGTGTCTGACAGGTATCATGTAATTCCTGAGTCTTTGGTCACTGTTAATACGACTGGATCATCGTATACTTCGATCAACGATGCTCGTACTGTGCCATCCGATCGGCTGTAACGCTGACTCGGCATACTAGTTGACCGCTGTCGATACTCTTTGCCTTGCAGCATTCGGTTGACAGCTTAGCTCGTCGATTGCGTCGGATCGTAAATGCTATCGGCCTCATTGCCATTATGCGGTAGCTGACATCGAAGTCCGCACTCTGGTCATAATCTCTGTCACGACTATGCTCGACGATCTCGATCACAGATGGCGACTCATCTTGAAGTCTGAGCCATTCAGTCTTACCAGTAATCGGACTTCGAACCGTTCGGACTACCACTGTACAACTCACCATAGTCGACTATTCCTTAGAATGGCGACATCACAACGCGCTCGACGGTCATTGTATTCTGTAGTGGCAGGCACGCATGATTTGATGCAATTGGACTCATGTACAGCATTGGCAGCACGTGACTCGTGCATAATTCATGACTTCGAGCCACATGGCTATCTTGCTACCATGTCCTCATACGCTATTTGTCTACTTGTGATGCGCACATCGATTTTGGTTCGAACTTCACTCATTGCACTCCTACAGCGATGCGTCATACACTCGATCATCTTCGTTGTGCACGATTGGTCAAATCCTGGTACTGGCCACTGTCTACCTTGCTTCTCGCTTGCTGGCGCACTCACCTTCACGATTAGCTTCAGCATCGTCCTCATGGCGTTCAGAATTACTCGTACGTCTCAACATTGCCATACTGCTGAGATCACATTTGAAGCTTTGGCAACTTGTCAATACTATTCCTACGATGGCTACCCATTCATCGACGCTATTCACACTCTTCAAATCGTATCGACTATATGTGATAGTGAACTCCATAGGTTCTAATCGACTATAGCACTACTTCGAAGCTGCATAATCCTTATGGCAACTCCATGTCATCAGTCATCTCGATGAAGTCGAACTGCTAGCAAGTAAAACCTCTTCAATAGCTGATACGAATATACGTCTGCACTGATCGAGCGCATCTAATCAGTGCGAAATTGGACTCACAATCGAGATTGCATGATACTCATGCTTTCGTGACATCAGGCTATGAATTCAGCTATTCAGGAATAAATCCTACTTCTATTAAGCACTTCATATGATATTTCCATATAATCGCTAGTGATCAGTTACAGCTAGTATGTTTAGCCTTAGAACATGTATTAGTTGTCATGCATCAAGCTCTCAATACGTTTATCCTATTGCTATAGTAGATGCATTCAGGCCCTGCACCGGAATTCGCTTAGTCATCCTATGCCTCATGGAGTTTATGGCATAGACTAACCTCATCCGTGTAATGGCTAGTAGTATATCGGTCATAGTACCGCTTCTCCACATTTACTGACGAGGTACTAAGTGTATTCAGTGGAAGCCAATCGAACTATCATTGGAGCATACCTCTAATCGTATTGGGTCACGAGTCTATTGATCGCAGTGTGTCAAGTACTTAGAGCTTTGAGTCAACTCTATGCCTTAGTCACTCTTTGCATGATAGTGAATCTGTCTCAGGGACTTGTGTTACATCGAGTCATCACTAGATTTTCTAATTGCTGATTGCGAATGTCTATGACTTTCTCGACAACGTAACCTCGATTAGGATTCATTAATGCATTATGCTGCATTCAGTCATCTTGCGTCAGATGGTGAACCTTGAGTCTCTGTACGACGAGATATTTGGCGATGCAGATTCTGATGAAGTGACGCATTATGGATCTCTTCCGGTTAAAGAATTCGCATTGAGAATTCGAATGGAAGACTCACGTTTTAGTGAGCGCTTGGGAGCGTCTGCTATCGTATCTAGTCACGACTGGTAGATGCGAAGGAGCATAAGGCTTCGGCATTGCACACTGCATTCTACCGCTATAGCCCATCTCATACTTCGTCAGTGACTTGGACTTCTCTGACTCGGGCTATGTGTAACAGTGGCAGTCATGAGAGTGCGCTGAAGGCCAATTAGAAAGCATACGCTAGCTTGAGGTGACGTAGAGTACTGAGGTGCCATACAGGTCATAGGATACTATCCGAGCGCCATGAGCGCCTATGCGGTTATGAGCTCCATGCGTTCTGACGACAGTGTAGATTCCATTGAGGATCAGTTTTTGTGCGCCACTTATGCTGGGCGCATGCTATTATGACGACTCGACATCTTGCGTCGGATCAGTTTGACGTATCGGCGAATCTGGATGGCGCATTCGTTTGTCCATCTCTATGATGGCATTGCATCCTTAGGCTATAACAGCTCGACTTTGGATCTTCAGGGTGAATTCGTTCGATCTCCTTGGATCGGTCAATTGTGGCGATCGAATCTGCAGTACGATCTATGCTCTGCTACCACTGCATTAGCTATCGATCTTCGAGTTCTCGCAGTGAGAACATCATGATGCGCGAGTAGTGAGCATCATCGCACGCATGCAAGTTCTTCGCTGTCCGATTACCTGATCCGAGGCTTATGAGCTCATGCATCTAGATAGCATTGGTAGAACAGAGTCCCGCGAAGACTGGTTGGCAGGAGGAGCACAGCGCTCACTATGCGAAGTCTGCGATTGACAGCGATTATACGCAGATCTCTCATAGGTATTCTGGCGAATCTGCAGACCATGTTACGGCTAGTGGTTGCATCGACAATTATTCGTGCGAGTCCGAAATCTATTCAGAAGTTTAACTTGGCATCTGATCGATGAGATACGGTCTCATTGATGACTGACGATATGCACTGGTCAGTACTGGGGTTAGCGATCTACCGCATTTATGACCGGTCTAATGTCAATGGCAGACTCTCTCCATGTGACAGTGCTACCGAATGACTCTGCGTCGAGATGGCGAACTGTGCGTGCTCAGCTGGTATCGAGCGAAGCGATCCGAGCGACTATTGTTTGAGGTCGAGTTTCGCATGCCACTGAATCCTCAGTGATTCGATGCACCTAGCGAACGCGATCAGGATGAGTACGTAGGCTATTCTGGAGCGGACGTCACATCAGGAGTAGCTCCGTGACAGCGACCTCACCTAGTTCAACGGAGGTATTCCATCGTGCTGACCATTGGAGTTCCGTACTCGAATACGAGAGGCTGGATACATGACTGTCCGAGTGTATTGGCCGGCATGGTTTATGACTGCACAGAGTCATCGACTCAGTAGAAGTGGTATCCACGACGCTGTGTCACGATCCGTCGACGATCTGCAGGATTGCCATACGGCTACGCTCGGATGGCCTGTGCAGGTCACGAGGCACTGAGATGGGCGAACGTCGAATGTAGTGTGACGTCGCTCCGAATGCATAGTTGGATGATACGCACGACTTGATACTAATGGAAGGACCTCCTTGATCGAACACTTGCAGTAAGCGGTCAGGCGTATCAATTGGTATGCCGACTCCGTCGTAGACGACTTCTCGCGATATGTAAGGATCCTATCCGGTCCATGCTGAGGCTGCATCAGTCGAACGTTCGATGACCTTGATCGCAATTCAGGCTATATGGCGACTCACTTGCATGTGATCAGATAGACACTATGAGTTGGACGAATCATTGCTCAGTAATCAGATGTCGATTGAGTGCCCTTAGTTGACGATTCTGTAGCTATCCTGGACTATGGTTAGCTGACTTTGCTCAGCTTCAGTGCTCTCTGATGCATGCCATCGTCTGACGATCTCAGTGCGAAAGCGCTTAGCATGCATGTAACCGACGTGCAAGCCGACTCAGGCTCGATCGAGCTAATGCTCAGGCTACGTACTGTGCTGTCGACTGGCAAGCAGCCTCGCGCTAGGAGCCATCTGTGACTGATCAAGACCAAGTAAGGCTCATGAGATTGACTGCGATAGATGGATAACTGAGTGTCACCATAGCTTATACATCAGTGTGATCATAATATGCTTTATTGTAGACTTGACGAATGAACATAATAGACATATAAGTTACTATGAAATTTCGAGATGACAATCTAGACAAACTGTCATTGCTTATACTTCTATGAATGCCTAGAAGTACACCATTGATGATCGTTATCACTGCGGACATTGGCTGTAACTCGTGAATGTACGTATGAATTGACTCCCTATACTCAGTGTCTTTGAGTGATTCTTGAATTAGCTGATCTTTCGCCGAATTGCAGTAGATGGATCTGATCAGCTGGGATGAACTTCTGCATGAAGTGATACTGAGCATGGTGACAATGTTGGCGAGATTGAGACCATGATCTTATGACAGATAAGGAGCTTAGAGTCAGGTTCATTGAGCGCTTTGAACGAAACGCTGGTGACAAGTCCATGACACTCAGAGCGACGTATGGCCTAACAGCGATGGCAAGGAAGCTGCGCAGAACGAGATCATCCAGCGGAAATCTCTGAGCAACAATGGTAAATTGACCAGCAATGCCGTTAATCGGTGAGACTTTTACACGACTTCTGGTCTGCCTCATGACTTCTTCATCCGTCTTGATTAGCCATTTGAGACTCATAACTTATAGATTCTATCTGTAGTCATGGTTCATCGGAGGACTGAGATACGTCCATGAAGCGGACTAGCTTGACGTAAGATCTAGATGGTCTCGAGATGCGTGTAGATCATCGGTCGAGCATTGGTATGGTTCTTGAACTGTGCGACTAATGCTATGGTCGTCATGCAGACTCGAGATGACGCGAAGCAGTGGATCTCGTGCATAGGTACTGGCTCCCTGATTGCTACTTGGTCACCGTTCGTCAATCGACCTGCATGGTGCAAGACACTGGTACCCGCTGAGTATGCTCCTTGGCGAGACTGCCTAGCATCATTTGATGCATTTATCTTGCCTTGGACTTGCACCTTGATATTCGGAATTTGCATGATTGAGTCATGAAACTTCAGTGGCTAGTCATCACTGATTTTAATGCTGCTATTGGTTAAGCTACTTATTGACAGACTTATTCCGTACACTTTATCCTGAACTTATGCTATTCCTAGAGGTGTCCTGATATTAGCTCGAGTGCTACCTCGTAGTCCTGGATCAGGTAACATGTGCTACTGGATCTTTCAGTTGAGTATGGTCACTGAATGCGATTCGAGATGGACGTGCACTGCGCTTATGGGAGGAGCGTTGACTGTGAGCCTCAGGAGCTAGGATGAGCACCTGCATCGATTGGTAGGACTGATGATTGTACTTAGGTAATGCTGAATGTCTTAATGCATCTGAGATTGCCATGGATGCTCTTTAACTGCCAGGATAATGGTCTCCGGTATGTGGGTGCATGTGACTACTGAATTTTGGGTCGAATCGAGGCGATGCTCAGCCAGCCCCAGGAACACCCGCATGTCGTGAGGCTTCCATGCAAAGATGTCCCAGTTCTCACGGAGGAACTGGATGAGCGCTTCTTCCTATTTTGAGTCGAGTGTTGTTGAGATGTTGGTCGGAGCAGCATTGGGATTAGTCGGGTGAATGTGAACCTGTTTCGTCTCGCCAGTTGACTGAAATGCTGACTCCGTAGCGGGCTTCTTAGCTCGCAACAAATCACTCGGATCTGCAGTTTTCTGATACTCTTGTAGCTCTACCACTGCCAACTGAGCATCAGCGATCTTAGAGCCTTTCTGGAAGCACTCTTCTGCCTTCTTCCGATTGCCCGTGACAGTGATCACGCCCTTGGGACCAGGCATCTTCAGTTTAAGATACACGTAACAGGTCGGGCCATGAAATGTGCATAAGCTGGTCTCCCCAGAATAGCGTGACAAGCGCTCTGGAAATCCACGACCTCAAAGGTCAACTTTTCTTTCCGGAAATGCTTTGAATCTCCGAAAACTACATCCAGAGCAATCTGGCCGAGTGACTCAGCCTTCTTTCCAGGAATGACTCCGTGGAAGCTCATGTTACTGGTACTGAGTCTGGACATCGGAATGCACATACCTTTCAACGTCTCCGCGTATAATATGTTCAAGCCACTACCACCATCCATCAGGACTTTGGTCACCGAGTGCCTTCAATAACCGGGTCGACCACCAATGCTTGCCTCCCTGGGGTGGCAATGTGCGTCGGTGATCGGTGGTCGAATGTGATGGCGGTCAGGACTATTTCAGATAATTGGGAGTCGCCGAGCAACCAAGTTCACTTCCGATTGATAACCTTCAATCGACTTTTGCTTTCGACGTCAAAAAATCATCGGTGGAATTGACCGGGATATCCACCATCATCGTCATCTCTGTCCTCAACTTTGTCTCGTCTCCTTATCCTTATCCTTGAGTTGTTTCCTTGAACCGCTGAATCAAGAGCCGACATTGTCGAGTGGTATGTTTCGGGTAAATGAGTTTACCCTCTTCATCTTTCTTTGTATGAATATGACATGGCAAATCCAACACGTCGCTTCCATCCTGGTCTTTCACCTTCTTGGGGTTCCAAGGACCCTTGGGTTTCCCTTGAACTTTCACGGGTCACGCCAAGGCCTCTCCGGAGCCGCTGGCTCGGCTTTGCGCTCGCTCCGATTGTAATTCTCCGCCGCCTCATTGGCGGCCGATTTATATTTACCACTCCGGAGCCGATCCTCTTCTTCACCATTTGCATACTTGGTGGCAATCTCCATCATTCGACTCAGGGTCATATCTCCGGTTCGACCAAATTTCAAACTCAATTCTCTGTTCTGGACACCTTCCTTGAAGGCACAGACTGCCTGGTGATCAGATACATTCTCGACTGTGTGGTCCAAAGTGATCCACCTCTGGATATAATCTCTTAAAGTTTCACTCGACTTTTGCACACACGACTGCAACTTCCTCAAACCTGCTGGTCGTTTGCAAGTTCCTTCAAATGTCCTGACAAATACTCGGGCAAGATCTTCCCAAGTGTAAATACTGCTGGGTGCTAACTGATTCAACCACGCCCTGGTTGAACCCTCCAACATAAGAGGCAAATGCTTCATGGCCACCTCATCGTTGCCACCGCCGATCTGAACCGCCACTCGGTAATCTTCAAGCCAAGTGTCAGGCTTGGATTCTCCAGTGAACTTACTGACTCCAGTCGCCAACCTGAAGTTGGGAGGAATCACTGCGGCCCTGATGGCTCTGCTGAAACACTCTGGCCCTGAGACAAGAACTCTGCTGCTGGAAGGAACATCTCTATCATGGCCGTCTCGGTGAGCTCTGTTCCTCTCGACCAAACCATGAACGATAATAGATCTCGCATCAAAGTCTGGTTCCACAGGGTCATTGGAACTCTTCGCCCAAAGACTGTGTTGGCTCGTCGTCCTGCTGCCGAGGAGCGATGATCCACCCCTTGGGGAGGAGGGCACTCGATGTCGATCGCTGCGATCGAATCGGTGCTCATACTGCTTTCATGCCCTTGTATTGATCATCACGCCGCCCCACGTTCCTCACGCCGGGGCGATCTCGACTATGGGCCGATCGACTGAATTCGCAGCGACGGATCGGCTGTGAACCCTGTTCCACGATCGATACAACTGAGTTTTGATCTCTCGCCGCCCGGAGCAAATCCTGATTTGCTGCAAACCTCTACCGCCCGATGGGAAGGCTGAATTGACTCGCTATATGGGCGGCAGCTGCTAAATTCTGAATCGGAGTTCGATATACCTGAGTTGGCGGTTGAAAGAGTTGGTGGATTCTGGAACCCTTGGTCGCGTACGCTCGTCGAGTACTCGCTGAAGATTCTCCAGTCGAGTGCGCTCAGCCAGGTTGGCCATGCGCGCATCCTCCAAGGCGCGAGCCTCGGGGTTTCTCCAACGATAGGAGTGTGAAGTGCATCCATGTTCCGACGGGCGAAGCTCCTCCCTCTGGAGCGAAGTGAGGGGCTTGGGCAAGTACTCTTCATGGGCTTGCTCCGGATTGCCTCCACCGCCACCTCCGTTGATGCGGGTGAATCCAGGGGGACTGCATGGTCCATCGAATCAGAACCTCTGCTGCCGGGTCACTGCTATCGCATTCGGACGCAGTCTCTATGGAGCCAGTCGACAGGTCGAACAGGCCGTAGAGAGATTCGTCGGGCTCGATCGCCGAGACTTGGGGGATGGCCGACTGGCGGGCCACTGCATGCCTTACCCACCGCTGAAGCCTCGACCGGCCGGAACGCTTGCGCAGGTGGGAGACTGGGAGTGAAGACGGCGCAGGAGCCGACCCATACTGGGTCGACGGTTGCCGCAGGAGGACGCCGCGGACACACGCGCGAAAGTGCATCGCCCTGCGGACGGGGAGCGCGTCCACGTCGAGTGGAGCCTCCTGAAGCCAAGCGAAGTCGTCGGCGACGAACGTGAGTGCACCGAGACGGATCTCGTGGCCGTCAACCAGAACTCCACCGGAAACCATGGTGTAGGAGATCGAAAGAATTCCAACTTCTCCAACAAATCGCTAGAACACCTGCCCCACGGTGGGCGCCAACTGTCGTGGTTCTAGGTCTGACAGTAGAATGGGGGGTAGGTATGGAGAGGCAAGATCCTAGCTATGGAGTAGTTGTATACGCAAGGGATTTATGAGTTCAGGCCCTTCTCGGAGGAAGTAATAGCCCTATGTCTCGGAGCCCGGAGGCGGTCGACTGGATTATATGCGTATGTGTTACAGGGGTGCGAACCCTTCTACCTGTGGAGGGGGGTGGCTTATATAGAGTGAGCCAGCACCCCAGCCAGCCCACGTAGTAGAGGGTTTAAGGTGCGTTAAAGCTAGGCGTTACTGGTAACGCCTTACATAAAGTTTAATTAAGGTCATAAAGACTATTTAACTACAGACCGTTTGGGTACCGAGTGGCTCTTGGACTCCTGGTGGTCGAGTGGGTCTTCATGGTCGAGTGTCTTTGAATCTGTCGAGTGGAAGCCTGCCAAGTCGACTGGAAGGCTACTTCTCTTGTGAGTGTCCTTGTGGAGGGTACCCTTGGGCAGGTCTATGACCCTACCCCAGGTACATGACTTCATCAGCCACCGCCTTGCGCTTTACTGACCAAAGTGCATTCTTATGTGCAGTTATGCACAGATTAAGCGTAGTTATGCGCAATGCGTTTCGCCAACGCCTAGAGCCTAGGCGCGCTTAAGCGCTCTCTTAGGCGCGCCTTTTTTAACTATGATTGCTATCGTGCATATTGCTTTGCTCTTGTATCACTTTATTTACTCATACAAACTTATTTTTATATTAAAGGATCCAATCGAAACTCCAATGGCACAGCAGGTATGTTCACGCATGTTTCTTTAACAGGCTTTCTCTTATCAATAGCTCTGTTGATTTCAATTTCAATTGTGTATACAGTTTACTTCTCATATCATGTACATTACTAGCATCACAATAGAGCCAATAGTGTTGTTTTACATGTAGACCCGTGGTACCCATCTGAAATCTTGTTGTGCCGTGTAGTTTCCCACGCTTTGTATTCTTTCACTGCTGCTTTGTCTTGAACTGATATGATTTGAACAGTGTCTCTATTTTGATTTGGCAAGACAATGTAGTGACCATAGGACATAGATATATGTTTGTTTGATGCTTTTATTATGTACTAGTACTTGGCAATAGAAGACTTGGTAGTTTAATCCTTTCCACCTTACTAATGAAATGGTTCACCGAAATGAGTTTCATATACTAGTACATGCTAAACCTGTTATGTGTCTGCTTGTTTATTCTTTTAGAATGCTGACAGAATATTGGGGAAGAGTGCCTTATTAAGCAATGGTAAAGGAAGTAATGGAGATAAGGTTCAGGATAGTGACACACCCTTGTTGGTCTCCAACAAAGCTGATAAAACAGCTAAGGAAGACTATCTCGAAGACAATGAGACAACCCCAAAGTCCTGTCTTGGTTTAGTGTTCGAGTTACTGGCCACTACCGCTTGCACAAGCTATTCAAACTCACTGTCTGAATTAGTTCGGTTTCTTGAGTCTCAACTACCAGCTTAAAGACATCGATCAGCTGTGCTACGACAAGAAGCGGAAGGACTGGGGAAGTCCCTGGAGCATTCAGATGCATACTTTCTGGTGCAACAGCAAGCGTTGGAGGATTCTAGCACCAAACAGGACAAAGCTAATAAGCTTGCTAAGCTTATTGCCAGCATGGTGGATACCCAGGATAACGTTTCTTGAGCTCTTCTGAAGTTGTTTCAGTTATGCTCTTGTTTTGCTGCCGCGTTTATTTGCAATGGTGGCCAATTTTGACGGCCAGTGTATGTAATATGCTGCTTTGTTCCCTATATTTGCAATGGTGGCCAACTTTGATGCCCAGTGGATGCAGTATGTGTAATAGAGGTAATAGGCTAGCATTAATTGCTTGCTTATTTATTTCCTTATTGTCTTGTTTAGTTGTTTGCTTGTAGTCACTGCAGTTTTTTCTGTGTTTTTCTAGTGGTCACAATAACCTATTTTTGGAAACTAGGCCAAAATAATCATGGCAACACATGGACTGTTGTAACCATGGGCCTCCCGCGGGCCGTATGATCCATCGGCCTTCTACGGGCCGTAGGATCCATTGGCCTTCTATACGGGCCGTACGATCCATGGGCCTTTTACGGGCCGTAGGATCCATGGGCCTTCTACGGGGCGTATCATCATTTCGCCAATCATGGGTCGTACTATTCATGGACAATAACGGGCCGTTAATAGGCCGTATTTGATAAATCTATGAAAACAGCCCAACGGGCTTTTTTGACATGAAAACGGCCCAACATATTAACGGGCCACAAACGGGTCGACTGTAACCACGGGCTGAATTTGGCCCACAAGCAGAAAATGACAGTAACGGGTCGTAAGTAATGCTGGAAATGAGACCAAGAATAAATGGGCCCTGAGAAGACCGAAAGTTAACATGGGCTGGAAACGGCCCAACGGTATAATGGGTCGTTAATGGGTATAAGTGATACACTGTTCATTACGGGCCAGTTTTACCACGGGCCATTAAGGGGCCGAGGGTTACTAAGGGCCTCATATGGGCCGAAAGACGTCATGGGCCATACATGGGCTAGAAGTTAAAATGGGCTGGAATTATATTGGACAGCCTAGATGACGCTACTGGGCCTAATTCAGATAGGCCGTAAATGGGCCATGGGTTAGCGGGCTGTAAATGGGCTATATGCGAACATGCCATTAACAGGCTTGCCATGGGCTGGCTAGCCACCTTTTGACCAAGTCAAAAAGGCCGACCTTTTCACAGGAATGGGCCTTGATACGTCTCCAACATATCTATAATTTTTGATTGCTCCATGCTACTTTATCTACTGTTTTGGACTATATTGGGCTTTATTTTCGACTTTTATATTATTTTTGGGACTAACCTATTAACCGGAGGAACAGCCCAGAATTGCTGTTTTTTTCCTATTTCAGTGTTTCGAAGAAACGGAATATCAAACGGAGTCCAAACGGAATGAAACCTTCGGAAATGTGATTTTCTCATCGAACGTGATCCGGGAGACTTGGACCCTACTCTAAGAAGTAACAGAGGCGGTCACGACGGTGGGGGCACGCCCCCCTAGGGCGCGCCCCCCTGCCTCATGGGCCCCCTGTTGCTCCACCGACATACTCCTTCCTCCTATATATACCTACATACCCCCAAACGATCAGAACAGGAGCCAAAAACCTAATTCCACCGCCGCAACTTCCTATATCCACGAGATCCTATCTTGGGGCCTGTTCGAGTTCACGAGGGGCATGCACCACGGAGGGCTTCTACATCAACACCATAGCCTCTCCGATGAAGTGTGAGTAGTTTACTTCAGACCTTCGGGTCCATAGCTCTTAGCTAGATGGCTTCTTCTCTCTTTTTGGATCTCAATACAATGTTCTCCCCCTCCCTCGTGGAGATCTATTCGATGTAATCTTCTTTTTGCGGTCTGTTTGTTGAGACCGATGAATTGTGGGTTTATAATCCAGCTTATCTATGAATAATATTTGAATCTTCTCTGAATTCTTTTATGTATGATTGAGTTATCTTTGCAAGTTTCTTTGAATTATCCTTTTGTTTTGGCCAACTAGATTGGTAGTTCTTGCAATGGGAGAAGTGCATAGCTTTGGGTTCAATCTTGCGGTGTCCTTACCCAAAGGATGTAAAGGGTTGCAAGGCACGATTGTATTGTTGCCATCATGGATAACAAGATGGGGTATTTATCATATTGCATGAATTTATTCCTCTACATCATGTCATCTTGCTTAAGGCGTTACTCTGTTTTTAACTTAATACTCTAGATGCATGCTGGATAGCGGTCGATGAGTGGAGTAATAGTTGTAGATGCAGAATCATTTTGGTCTACTTGTCTCGGACATGATGCCTATATACATGATCATACCTAGATATACTCATAACTATGCTCAATTCTGTCAATTGCTCAACAGTAATTTGTTCACCCTCCATAGAATACTTATGCTCTTGAGAGAAGCCACTAGTGAAAGCTATGGCCCCCGGGTCTATTCTCATCATATCAATCTCCATTCACTTTATTACTTGCTTTGTTTTTACTTTGCCTTTTACTTTTTACTTTGCATCTACATACCAAAAATACCAAAAATATTATCTATCGTCTCTATCGGATCTCACTCTCGTAAGTGACCGTGAAGGGATTGACAACCCCTAATCGCGTTGGTTGCGAGTAGCTATCATTTTGTGCAGGTACGAGGGGCTTGTGCGTGGCCTCCTACTGGATTGATACCTTGGTTCTCACAAACTGAGGAAAATACTTACGCTACTTTACTACATCACCCTTTCCTCTTCAAGGGAAAAACAACGTAGTGCTCAAGAGGTAGCAAGAAGGATTTCTGGCGCCGTTGCCGGGGAGTCTACGCAAAAGTCAACATACCAAGTACCCATCACAATCCCTATCTCTCGCATTACATTATTTGCCATTTGCCTCTTGTTTTCCTCTCCCCCACTTCACCCTTGTCGTTTTATTCGCCCTCTCTTTCCCAATCTCCTCCTCTTTTTCCCGTTGCCTTTTCCTTGTCCGCTTGTTTGCTCGTGTGTTGGATTGCTTGTTTGTCGCGATGGCCCAGGATGCTACCAAATTATGTGACTTCACCAATACCAATAATAATGATTTCCTTAGCACTCCGATTGATCCTCTTGCCAATACTGAATCTTGTGAAATCAATACTGCTTTGTTGAATCTTGTTATGAAAGATCAATTCGCTGGCCTTCCTAGTGAAGATGCCGCTACTCACCTGAATAGCTTTGTTGATTTATGTGATATGCAAAAGAAAAAAGATGTTGATAACGATGTCGTTAAATTGAAGCTATTTCCTTTTTTGCTTAGAGATCGTGATAAAGCGTGGTTTTCATCTTTGCCTAAAAATAGTATTGATTCTTGGAACAAGTGCAAAGATGCTTTTATCTCTAAGTATTTTCCTCCCGCTAAGATTATCTCTCTTAGGAACGATATTATGAATTTTAAGCAACTTTATCATGAACATGTTGCACAAGCTTGGGAGAGAATGAAATTAATGATACGTAATTGTCCTACTCATGGTTTGAACTTGTGGATGATTATACAAAAAATTTATGCCGGATTGAATTTTGCTTCTAGAAACCTTTTAGATTCGGCCGCGGGAGGCACTTTAATGGAAATCACTTTAGGAGATGCTACTAAACTCCTAGATAATATTATGGTTAATTATTCTCAATGGCATACCGAAAAATCTACTAATAAAAAAGTGCATGCGATAGAAGAAATCAATGTTTTGAGTGGAAAGATGGATGAACTTATGAAATTATTTGCTGGCAATAGTGTTTCTTCTGATCCTAATGATATGCCTTTGTCCACTTTGATTGAGAATAATAATGAATCTATGGATGTGAATTTCGTTGGTAGGAATAATTTTTGTAACAACGCGTATAGAGGGAATTTTAATCCTAGGCCTTATCTTAGTAATCCTTCTAATAATTATGGGAATTCCTACAACAACTCTTATGTAAATTTTAATAAGATGCCTTCTGAATTTGAGAGTAGTGTTAAAGATTTTATGAATTCACAAAAGAATTTTAATGCTTTGCTTGAAGAGAAATTGCTTAAAGTTGATGATTTGGCTAGGAACGTTGATAGAATTTCTCCTGAGATTGATTCTTTAAAGCTTAGATCTATTCCTCCTAAGCATGATATCAATGAGTCTCTCGAAGCTATGAGAATTTCCATTGATGAGTGCAAAGAAAGAACCGCTAGGATGCGTGCTACAAAAGATGCCTTTATTAAAGCGTGTTCTTCTAATTCCCATGAAAATCAAGATGAAGATCTAAAAGTTATCGATGTGTCCCCTATTAAATCTTTGTTTTGCAATATGAATCTTGATGAAACTGAATATGATCTTCCTTTACCTAGAAGGCGTTCTAAGAATTCAGAGTTTTTAGATCTCGATGATGAAATTGATAAAAGTGGGATTGAAAGAAATAAAAATCTAGATGTTGCTAAACCCACTATTTTGGATCTGAAGGAATTTAATTATGAAAATTGCTCTTTAATTGATTGTATTTCCTTGTTGCAATCTGTGCTAAATTCTCCTCATGCTTATAGTCAAAATAAGGCCTTTACCGAACACATTGTTGATGCCTTGATGCAATCTTATGAAGAAAAACTTGAGTTGAAAGTCTCTATCCCTAGAAAGCTCCATGATGAGTGGGAACCAAATATTAAAATTAAAATTAAAAATTATGAGTTTCATGCCTTGTGTGATTTGGGTGCTAGTGTTTCCACTATTCCCAAAACTTTGTGTGATTTGCTAGATTTCCATGACTTTGATGATTGCTCTCTAAACTTCCATCTTGCCGATTCCACTATTAAAAAACCTATGGGAAGAATTAATGATGTTCTTATTGTTGCAAATATTAATTATGTGCCCGTAGATTTTATCGTTCTTGATATAGATTGCAATCCTTCATGTCCTATTATTCTTGGTAGACCTTTCCTTAGAACGTTTGGTGCAATTATTGATATGAAGGAAGGGAATATTAGATTCCAATTTCCCTTAAAAGGGCATGGAACACTACCCTAGAAAGAAAATAAAATTACCATATGAATTTATCATGAGAGCCACTTATGGATTGCCTACCAAAGATGGCAATACCTAGATCTATCCTTGCTTTTATGCCTAGCTAGGGGCGTTAAACAATAGCGCTTGTTGAGAGGCAACCCAATTTTATTTTTAGTTTTTTTTTTGCTTTTGCTTCTGTTTAGGAATAAATAATCCATCTAGCCTCTGTTTATATGTGGTTTTATTTTTTAATTAATGTTTGTGCCAAGCTAGACCTATTGAATCTTCTTGGATGATAGTTATTTGATCTTGCTGTAATTTCCAGAAACTTTGTGCTCAGTGCCCGAATTATTAAAAATCACCAGAACGTGATAAAATACTGATTCCAATTTCTTCTGATCAATAAACAAATTGTCTAGGTCTTCTAATTTTGGTAGATTATTTTGAGTTCCAGAAGTTTGCGTTAGTTACATATGACTACAGACTGTTCTGTTTTTGACAGATTCTGTTTATCGTGTGTTGTTTGCTTATTTTGATGAATCTATGGCTAGTAAAATAGTTTATGATCCATATAGAAGTTGGAATAAAGTAGGTTTAACACCAATATAAATAAAGAATGAGTTCATTACAGTACCTTAAAGTAGTCTTTTGTTTTCTTTCTCTAACGGAGCTCACGTGATTTCTATTGAGTTTTGTGTTGTGAAGTTTTCAAGTTTTGGGTGAATTCTTTTGATGGATTATGGAACAAGGAGTGGCAAGAGCCTAAGCTTGGGGATGCCCATGGAACCCCCAAGATAATCCAAGGACACCAAAAATTCGAAGCTTGGGGATGCCCCGGAAGGCATCCCCTCTTTCGTCTACTTCCATCGGTAATTTCCTTGGAGCTATATTTTTATTCACCACATGATATGTGTTTTGCTTGGAGCGTCTTGTATTATTTGCGTCTTTGCTTGTTAGTTTACCACAATCATCCTTGCAGTACACACCTTTTCAGAGAGCCATACATGAACTGGAATTTTATAGAATACTCTATGTGCTTCACTTATATCTTTTGAGCTTGATAATTTTGCTCATAGTGCTTCACTTATATCTTTTGAGCGTGATAATTTTTGCTCTAGTGCTTCACTTAGATCTTTTAGAGCACGGTGGTGGATTTGTTTTAAAGAAACTATTGTTCTCTCATGCTTCACTTAGATTATTTTGAGAGTCGTTAATAGCATGGTAATTTGCTTAATATTAATATACTTGGTATTCAAGATATGTGAAACTTTCTTTTGAGTGCGTTGAATACTAAGATAAGTTTGATGCTTGATAATTGTTTTGAGATATGAAGATGGTGATATTAGAGTCATGCTAGTTGAGTAGTTTTGAATTTAAAGAATACTTGTGTTGAAGTTTGTGATTCCCGTAGCATGCACGTATGGTGAACCGTTATGTGATGAACTCGGAGCATGATTTATTTATTGATTGTCTTCCTTATGAGTGGCGGTCGGGGACGAGCGATGGTCTTTTCCTACCAATCTATACCCCTAGGAGCATGCACGTAATACTTTGCTTTGATAACTTCTAGATTTTTGCAATAAGTATATGAGTTCTTTATGACTAATGTTGAGTCCATGGATTATACGCACTTTTTCCCATCCTTCCACCATTGCTAGCCTCTCTAATACCACGCACTTTTCGCCGGTATCATACACCCACCATATATCTTCCTCAAAACAGCCACCATACCTACCTATTATGGCATTTCCATAGCCATTCCGAGATATATTGCCATGCAACTTTCCACCGTTCCATTTATTATGACACGCTCCATCATTGTCATATTGCTAGCATGATCATGTAGTTGACATCGTATTTGTGGCAAAGCCACCATTCATAACTCTTTCATACATGTCACTCTTGATTCATTGCATATCCCGGTACACCGCTGGAGGCATACATATAGAGTCATACTTTGTTCTAAGAATCGAGTTGTAATTGTTGAGTTGTAAGTAAATAAAAGTGTGATGATCATCATTGTTAGAGCATTGTCCCAGTGAGGAAATGATGATGGAGACCATGATTCCCCCACAAGTCGGGATGAGACTCCGGACGAAAAAAGGAAAAAAAGAGAAAAAAAAGAGGCCATAAAAAAGGAAAAGGCCCAAATAAAAAAATGAGAGAAAAAGAGAGAAGGGACAATGTTACTATCCTTTTACCACACTTGTCCTTCAAAGTAGCACCATGATCTTCATGATAGAGAGTCTCTCATTTTGTCACTTTCATATACTAGTGGGAATTTTTCATTATAGAACTTGGCTTGTATATTCCAATGATGGGCTTCCTCAAATGCCCTAGGTCTTCGTGAGCAAGCGAGTTGGATGCACACCCACTTAGTTTCTTTTGTTGATCTTTCATATACTTATAGCTCTAGTGCATCCGTTGCATGGCAATACCTACTCACTCACATTGATATCTATTGATGGGCATCTCCATAGCCCGTTGATACGCCTAGTTGATGTGAGACTATCTTCCCTCTTTTTGTCTTCTGCACAACCACCATTCTGTTCCACATATAGTGTTATATCCATGGCTCACGCTCATGTATTGCGTGAAGATTGAAAAAGTTTTGAAAATGTTAAAGTATGAAACAATTGCTTGGCTTGTCATCGGGGTTGTGCATGATTTAAATATTTTGTGTGGGGAAGATGGAGCATAGCCAGACTATATGATTTTGTAGGGATAACTTTCTTTGGCCACGTTATTTTGAGAAGACATGATTGCTTAGTTACTATGCTTGAAGTGTTATTATTTTTATGTCAATATGAACTTTTGTCTTGAATCTTTCGGATCTGAATATTCATACCACAATTAAGAAGATTTACATTGAAATTATGCCAAAGTATCACTCCACATCAAAAATTCTCTTTTTATCATTTACTTACTCGAGGACGAGCAGGAATTAAGCTTGGGGTTGACGTCGTCTCCAACGTATCTATAATTTTGATTGCTCCATGCTACTTTATCTACTGTTTTGGACTATAATGGGCTTTATTTTCCACATTTGTATTATTTTTGGGACTAACCTATTAACCGAAGGCCCAGCCCGCCTATTTCAGTGTTTCGAAGAAATGGAATATCAAACGGAGTCCAAACGGAATGAAACCTTCGGAAACGTGATTTTCTCACCGAACGTGATCCAGGAGACTTGGACCCTACTCCAAGAAGTAACAGAGGCGGTCATGAGGGTGGGGGGTGCGCGCCCCCACTAGGGCGCGCCCCCTGCCTCATGGGCCCCCTGTTGCTCCACCGACGTACTCCCTCCTCCTATATATACCTACGTACCCCAAGCGATCGAACAGGGCCAAAAACCTAAATCCACCGCCGCAACTTCCTGTAT
Organism: Aegilops longissima; assembly: GCA_021605205.1. NCBI lineage: Eukaryota > Viridiplantae > Streptophyta > Magnoliopsida > Poales > Poaceae > Aegilops > Aegilops longissima. Next base: position 91,908,696 of record CM038679.1, on the reverse strand, counting down.
CCACGAGATCCCATCTTGGGGCCTGTTCCGGAGCTCCGTCGGAGGGGGCATCCACCATGGAGGGCTTCTACATCAACACCATAGCCTCTCCGATGAAGTGTGAGTAGTTTACTTCAGACCTTCGGGTCCATAGCTAGTAGCTAGATGGCTTCTTCTCTCTTTTTGGATCTCAATACAATGTTCCCCCCTCTCTCGTGGAGATCTATTCGATGTAATCTTCTGTTTGCGGTGTGTTTGTTGAGATCGATGAATTGTGGGTTTATGATCTAGCTTATCTATGAATAATATTTGAATCTTCTCTGAATTCTTTTATGTATGATTGAGTTATCTTTGCAAGTCTCTTCGAATTATCCGTTTGGTTTGGCCAACTAGATTGGTAGTTCTTGCAATGGGAGAAGTGCATAGCTTTGGGTTCAATCTTGCGGTGTCCTTACCCAGTGACAGAAAGTGTTGCAAGGCATGTATTGTATTGTTGCCATCGAGGACAACAAGATGGGGTATTTATCATATTGCATGAATTTATTCCTCTACATCATGTCATCTTGCTTAAGGCGTTACTCTGTTTTTAACTTAATACTCTAGATGCATGATGGATAGCGCTCGATGAGTGGAGTAATAGTAGTAGATGCATAATCGTTTCGGTCTACTTGTCTCGGACATGATGCCTATATACATGATCATACCTAGATATACTCATTACTATGCTCAATTCTGTCAATTGCACAACAGTAGTTTGTTCACCCACCGTAGAATACTTATGCTCTTGAGAGAAGCCACTAGTGAAACCTATGGCCCCAGGGTCTATTCTCATCATATCAATCTCCATCACTTTATTACTTGCTTTTTTTTAATTTTCCTTTTACTTTTTACTTTGCATCTATATACCAAAAATACGAAAAATATTAACTATCATCTCTATCAGATCTCACTCTCGTAAGTAACCGTGAAGGGATTGACAACCCCTAATCGCGTTGGTTGCGAGTAGCTATCGTTTTGTGCAGGTACGAGGGACTTGTGCGTGGCCTCCTACTGGATTGATACCTTGGTCCTCAAAAACTGAGGGAAATACTTACGCTACTTTACTGCATCAACCTTTCCTCTTCAAGGGAAAACCAACACAGTGCTCAAGAGGTAGCAGGCCTCTGTTGGGCCGTGCCACGTGTCGACGTATCATAGGCGCTTTGGGTCCAATGAGTGGATGACATCTGTCCCAACGGTGAGCCAACACGTGTTTCCTCCGGCCAATGATGATTTTACACGTGGAAAATCCCCATTGGTCTGGGCTGTTAACGGGTTATCGGATCCAAAACCGGACTGATAGCTTAACAGTGTTCCGTTATGGTGGATGCCACGTGTCGGTCACCCTTGACGAAAGCACTTCTGAGACTCGTGATTTATCGTCATGGAAGTGGACACTTCCGTGATGACACTACTAGAAAAAAGGTTGTTAGTGGCACACCAGTTTTTGCTATTAATCGCGCACTATAGGTGTGCCACTATTACCACGCCACTAGTAACAAATACTAATGGCGCACCTCTGGTGCACCATTAGTATTGAATGTAACAGTGGTGCACCTTGTAGTGCGCCATTACTATTGCTACAGTTGCGCCACTGGTAACTATTTTTCAATTTTTTTGTTTTTTTAATTTTGAAGGCGGGAAAATAGTAGTGGCGCACTGTCTAACCCCCACCATGCCCATTGCTATTTTTGAATTTTGAATTTGGATCTGGATCTAGATCAGGCTCATTTTTTTGGCTTGTTTTTTTGCTTGAATTTTTTTTCATATTTTGTTCTCGACCTGGATCTGGTACGTTCTTTGTGTCGCGGGAGCTCCACATGTGGCCAGAAGTAGAGGATGAGGGAGGACAGATGAGAGACCGTGACGATCAGGAGAGGAGGGAGGAGGAGGTCGCCGGAGAGGAGGATGAGGACCGTGAGCAGGAGAGGAAGGAGGAGCATTGTGAGGAGGAGAGGAGGGAGGAGGAGGGAGGAGGAGGAGGTCGCCGGAGGAGGAGCACCATGAGGAGGAGAGGAGGGAGGAGGAGGTCGCCGGAGAGGAGGAGATGGAGTGGAGAAGAGGAGGAGAGGAGAAGATGGAGTGGAGGAGAGGAGGAGAAGAATGAAGGGGTAAGTGGCTGGCCGGCCCTTTTAAACTTCTGTCCCAACTTAGCAGTGGTGCACCGTGCACTGGTGCACCATTGCTATTTTTTGAATTGTGAAGGCGGGAAAATAGTAGTGGTGCACTATTCACTGACGCGCCATTGCCAATTTTTTTTGAATTTTTAGAATTGTGAAGGCGAGAAAATAGTAGTGGCGCATTATTCATAAGGTGCACCATTGCTAACTTGTTTTTTATTTTTGTATTTTTTGAATTTTGAAGGCGGGAAAATAGCAGTGGCGCACCATGCACTAGTGCACCATTGCTAATCTATTTATTTTTTTCATTTTTTTCAATTTTTTTTGCCTCCAGATCTTAAAAGCATCGGAACTTTTTCTGTTAGGTTTTTTGAATTCGGATGCAAATTTTCGAGTATATGATTTTTCATATAAAAACTTTTTCATCGGAGGTCGTATGCAAAAGTTACGGCCATTTTACCGAAACACGGCGGCCTTTTGCAAAAAAATTCAAAATTCATGTTTTTTTAATTTTCCTAACAACTAGAACACATTACACATGGGCATCTATTTTTTCGAATTTATTTTAATCTTTTATCATTTTCTTTTATTTTTAAAAAACCTAAAAGGCGATCCAGGGGGGGTGTTTGTGTGTGTGAGATGTTATTAATGGCGCACCCTCCCTGGTGCACCATTGCTAACCCTAGCAATGGCGCACCGGGGAGGGTGCGCCATTCCTAACCTCACACACACAGGCACACCCCCATCAGACATAGCAATGGCACACCACATACTACTAGGAAAAGGCATGCTAGTGGCGCACCAGTTTTGCCTTCTAATGGCGCACTACTGGTGCGCCACTAGCATCACGCCATTAGAATGCCATTAGAATTAAATTCTAATGGCGCACCACTGGTGCGCCATTAGTATCTGGTGTTCTAATGGCGCACCACGTAGTGCGCCATTAGTATTGCCCACAGTGCGCCATTAGTAACAATTATTTATTTATTTTTTGTTTTTTCTTAATCTCAGGTCACTATTTCACATATGAGATATCCAACACATATATATACAACAAGCATCCATATAACAATCATATCCAACACACAAGTTTCATCATATATACATACATAGCCAACACATAGTTCCATCGTTACATATTACAAAAGTTTCACATTGTTCATCCAACACCGTTATCCATCAATTCACAAAAGTTTCACATTGATACAAAATAAAAACACAAATGGAAAAGAAGCACTCCATCCATGCAAGCTTCCGTGAACTAAATCAAATCTGCAAAATGCTAAACAAGAAGTTAGAAGAAGAAGAAGAAGAAGAAGAAGAAGAAGAAGAAGAAGAAGACTAGAAGAATACTAGAAGAAGAAGAACACTAGAAGAATACTAGAAGAAGAATAAGAAGAAGACTATAAGCTTATTATGTAAACTTGATCATTTTGTGCTAACATAAGTAATTTTGGAGCTAACCTATAGGAAACTAAGCATATAAGCTCTAAGTTAGCATATTAGAGCCAATTTAGGTAAAATGAAGCAAACCTATGTCATTTTGGAAAAGAAGAAGAATAAGAAGAAGACTATAAGATTATTATGTAAACTTGATCATTTTGTGCTAACATAAGTTATTTTGGAGCTAACCTATAGGAAACTAAGCATATAAGCTCTAAGTTAGCATATTAGAGCCAACTTAGGTAAAATGAAGCTAACATATGTCATTTTGGAAAAGAAGAAGAATAAGAAGAAGACTATAAGCTTATTATGTAAACTTGATCATTTTGTGCTAACATAAGTAATTTTGGAGCTAACCTATATGAAACTAAGCATATTAGAGATAACATAGGTAACTAATATATATATATATATATATATATATATATATATATATATATATATATATATATATATATATATATCATTTTGGAGATCGACATATACCTTACATAGTTCAGTTCTCATTGTTCTTCTCCTTCTCCTTCCTCAGCCTTATGCGCCAAGAGCGGCAAGGCGGTGGAGGCAGCTGTGGGATGTAGTCTTCTACCACATTTGGCGTGGTCATGTCGCCCAACTGTGGGATCGCCGGCGCCACCACCGGTGCATGGTCATTGTCAGGCACCACCACCATCGCGAGGCCACCTTCAGGCAGGACGGGCACGACCATCGCTAGGTCATCCTCATCCACCACCATCTCTTGCCCATGGCCAGCCACCACCATCTCTTGCCCATGGTCAGCCACCGCCATATCTTGCCCTTGGTCAGCCACCACCAGTGCTAGGTCATCCTAAGCCTGATGCCCATCGTCATCCTGCAGCTCCTCATTCCCACTCTGCTCCTCTTCTCCCCCACTCCAGTCCGGATCATCCTTCTTGTTGTCTTCGCTGCTGCCAGAATCCCTGCTGCTTTTGCTAAAGCCAGAATCACTATTGCTTTTGCTAAAGCCATAATCGATGCACTACTAGGAAAAGGCCTACTAATGGCGCACCTAATTTGGCCATTAATGGCGCATTAGTGGTGCGCCATTAGTGCCACGCCATTAGTATATTTTACTAATGGCGCACCACCAATCGCGCCATTAGTATCTGATATACTAATGGCGCACCACCTGAATCGCCATTAGTATGCCTCCTCGTGGGGCCATGTATACCAGTGCTTTGGCATACTAATGGCGACGGCAACGAGGATGCGCCATTAGTAACTTTGGCATACTAATGGCGCACTATTCAGTGATCGCCATTAGTATCCTTTGGCATACTAATGGCGCCTGTGTTGTGATCGCCATTAGTATGAATATTAGGTTTTTTAATTTTCTATTTTTGCACAGGCTACAAAATGTATAATTGGACAAAATATAGACAGCACACAACAACAACAGATTCATCGAATACAATAGAAGATTAGTCTCTGAATACAATTCATCATATTAGTCTCTGAATACAATTCATCATATTAGTCTCCGAATTGAAAAGACCGAACAAAGATAGAACATTATACTACAAGTCTCGAGACCGCGAGTAGCGAGTTTGCCTTCACATTACAAGTCGATATCGATCATCTAAACTACCATCACATAGAAGAGAGCTGCGGTCAACACGATGAGCATCATCACGATGAAACTCGTCTTCATCCGGTTCCTCCAACGCTCCCTCCCCTCTCCCGCTAGATAGCGGGCGTATCTAGATTCGGCCTCGGCCCTAGTGGTGTACCCTTTGTAATAGTTACCGCTGAATCGGTGAACCTGTCTCCGACACTCCTCCCAGTCGTCGTAGACTCCGGGAACCTTACCCTTGTACACGACATACGACGGCATCGCTATGCACTAGCCAAATGAAACGTTAGTACCAATTCACAGACAATACATAAGCAATATATAAGTATGCAACAGAACAATCGGAAGAGAAAAGCAAGACATTAATAGCATCGATTACATGTAAGTTGAACGACTCTCGAAACCAAAGAGACATACTACAAGTCCATTAAAGTTTAATTACAACATGAGCCAATCGATGTTTCAGAACTAGACAACTCGACTCAAGGGACCGGAGCGTGGATGAAGCCGCCGTCTATCGTGGGAGTCATGAAAGAACGGGCGTTGTCATCCTACATTTGTAGCATTGTGTCGATGTCACTATTGGACGGTTGATTTCTGAGGTAGAACTGCCCCGAGGTACGAAGGACATCTTGATGGATGATTTCCGCAAATTCCGACTGGATGCGAAAGAATTCTTGTCTGTTGTCCGCGTCCTGGATTGCCGACACGCTCGCGGACCAATCTTGGAGTTTACTTGGTAGCAGAAGTTGATGATGGTCCCGTACGATCGCCCGCATGTGATGGATGGCGTAGTAGGCACCCTTCTGACTGCCAGGCGGCTGCTTGACACAGCAGAACGTCGTATTGTGGGAGAACACGTGCTTGCCGTACTTACGAATAGGCCTGGTTAAGGTGCCTCCAGATTAGGCGTGGCGGGAGAACATCATCAAGAACCTTCTTGACATTTGTGTAGTCTACGTTCGATGACGGTCCGGGTCGAAATCGTGGCCATGGAATATTTGGGGCTTAGGAGGATGGCGTGCAATGTGTCACTGCAGAAAACACGGAATGTTAAAAGAAAAGCGATCGAAATCTAAGAATTCATATGTTACGGGCGGTTGAGGGAGGACTTACTCGGGAAAGTAAGGCACGAGGAAGTTATCCTTATCTTGGTTTGCGAATGGCGCCTTCGAGGTAAGAACTTCGCGACTTGCGGTCCCCAGCGCTGCCCAAGATCTTGGCACGCATGTAGAAGGGTCGACTATCACGATGTCCGGGGTCTTGTCGCGAATGATCCGCATCTCCATACTCAGCGAAAATAGCGAGCGAAGGTGTAGTGGAGCGGATGAAGGTTCAACATAGCGTGGATGTCATCAAACCGCAGGACGATCGTGCGCCCGATGGAGTTATCCACAAAGCCCTTGCCCTCGGCACCTTGGCCCGAAAACCGGGTATGCCACATCCTTCTCTCGAGACGCCGCTTCTCCAAAGAAAGAACACATCATGCAGACTCCGCATAGCACCGGTTGCAGCATTGAGCATATTTGTCGGTAGCATCGCCCTACCCGCCACATGCACCCTCCTCGAGATATCCTCAGGTGAAGGTGGCCCGTCCTGAGCACGGATCGTACTCGGTGCCGGCTAGCCCGCACCCTTGTTAGTCTTTCTTTTGCGTGCCTTCTTCTTCTCCTGTAATGGGACCGAGTTCTGCTCATAGACCGCCTTCTTGAGTGTGTTGGGGCTGATAATATTTACGCACCTCGCCTATCGAGGCTCGGTGAAGTCGGCAGGTGGGCGTCTCCTCTGAGCTGAGAGCGGCGCTTTGTTGCTACTTGGCTTCTTCGCGGTACCAGCTAGATCGCGCGACGTCTTTTGTTGGGTTGGGTTCTTGAGAAGGAGGCCCCATGAAGTCGCCACCGTACCCATGATCGGCAAAGTCTTGATCGGCGTTGGCAAATGTATCGTCGTCGTCGTCGTTCGATCACATGCCATATGCATGTTTGGATCGATGGCATAGGGATGTCCGGCACCGTTGCGGCGGTCTTACCATGGGGCCGACTTGGCGGCAACACGGTGGCGGTGGTGTCTTTGGGGTGGTGTCCCCTGCCCCAAACGAATCGGCTCTTGGCCAAAGCAGGGCCAGCTCGAGGCGAATCGAGGGTCATCACGTCATCATCGTCGGCCCGATGGGTTGAATCGGAGGTAACAACTCGTCGCAGCCTGGCAGCACCGAACCAGTTGAACCCTAAACAAGTTGGGTGGCATCTGGGTACCGTGGAACAAGGGTTGCCGGTTGAGCGATTTTTCCTTGGCGACATCAACCAACTCGTTGTTCACGAAGTGCAGGAGAGTGCACGGAACGTCGGCGGCGCCCTGCGAAAACATGTAGGGCGTCGGGGATGCCCGATCAAAGGCAAGGAGATGAAGTCCTCGACCGAGAGAGGCTTAATTAGTTACCGTGATGATGGCGTCGAGCTCGGCTAATGTCGAGGCACCGCCAGCGGCGGCGTGCGATTAACGGAGGGGCTTGCTGCGCAGAGGTGCCGGCCGGCGTACACACTGGTGCATTAAGCTCCCGTGCCGGCGTCGGAGACACCAATGCCGCCTCCGCCGGAGACACCAATGGCCCCGCCATCGCATTCTTCGATTTGATGGCCGTGAAGCTAGGAAACGTGGGGCGGCCCCTGTTGGCCGCCCGCAATCCACGCACTCAACCCCTGGATCAAGGTAGGCACAATGGCGGGGATCGTCGCTCCGAGTTGTTGTTGCACTTGCTCTTGGACAATCTCCGGAATCCGCGCCACCTGTGCCTTGAGTTCTTGAACCTTGCGCGCCTGGCTTTCCGAGCTGGTCTTTTTCTCCTTCCGCACACCAGCTGTATAGTATGACCCCCATTTCGTGGACAAGCCTTTGCCGGCCACACGACCAGCTGACGTCGGCTTACTGAGCTTATCCTTGTTCTTCATTACATTCAACGCCCTATTGAGAGTGGTGTCCCAAGGGTTTCTCTTAGTCGACCCCGCGCTACTGCTTTCAGTCGCCTGCGGAAGGAATGTGAACCATTTAGAAATTTGGCTTCATTAATTAGAATGCAACCATATGGAGCTAATTACCCGGGGTGGTATTCCTTACGAACAACCTCAAGCGCCCTGGTCTTGGATCCGTGGTAAGCTCCTTTGTTTTGGGTCCTTCTTGTACCGGGCCCGACAAAGTTCCTGATGCGCTTGTCACCGTATTTATCGAAGAGGCGGTAGGCCTTGCTCGGCACGCTCCGCGTCCTCCTTGTCCCATATAGGCTCCGCCACTCTGTAACCGCCGGGACCGAGTGTGTGTTCCCTAAGTTCAGCTCCGCATTTCTTTCCCCCACTGACTTGATTCGGAGTTTGCGGTGCTCGAGCAATTGATCTTGAAGTCGTTGTAGTCATCTTCGGTGATCGAAGGATTTTTCTCCTTGATCTTCTCATAACTCTCACCTTTCTCGATCATTCTCTTCACATTGCTTTTCCAAGTAGACGGGGCCTTGCTCATCTTCGTGAGGGCACCATTGTTCACTTTATTCCTTTGAGGCTTGTGTTTTCAAAAGCAGCGGGAACTTGTATCGTTCGTGCAGCCGTGAAGAGGAGGTTGCGCAAATTCCCTCGGTCGGGATGCCTCGGGTTCTCGGTGTTGATCGAGGCGGTGCTCGGAGAATGCACCCGAGCTAAAGCGAGTACCCTTGACTATTCGTTCGGCGCCGTTGGATTCCCGTCGGAGTCCACTTGATAACTTCCTCCTTGAGGGTGCGAGCACGGTCGGGCGCCAGTCCTTCCGTTGCCTCTTCTATTGGCTGCCATCGTAAATGCGCCGCCATCATCGATGGTGGCATCCTCGGCGACACCATCGGTGGTGGCATCGGTGAGTCATCCTCGGCGGTACCATCGTGTGCGAATGACATGTTCTCGTCGGAGCATCGTCGGTCATTTTGTGTTTTACCTTCATCTCGAGCCATGGCGTTACTTTCGGCGGTATCCTCGGGCCTGCATCCTTCATACAATGGAGTAACCGCGTCTAACTCAAGTTGATCCATCTTGGCTTTCTCTCGGGCGGCAGCTCTGGCGTTATTAAATGCGCTTGAGAAGCAGCTCTTGAATATGAGGTCCTGCACCCAGCCCATCGATGGTCCAGCGTAAATGCGCTCTGCCGGCATCATCATCTTCATGATCATGCCCGTCGCCTGCTCCGGCATCTTCCTCATCATCATGTCCTACATCTTCTACATGATGATGTGTACAGCATCACCGTCGTGATCATCTCACGGGATTCTTTGTCTTCTCGCCCGCCCGAGCGCGGTGGTTGTCTTGCTGCCCTTCCTCACTTCTTGCCCGGCCCCATGGGCGACTTCGTAGTCATCTTCATCACCTTGCCACCGATAGCCATCCATGAAACCACGCAAGAGCAGGTGGTCCCGCACCTGCCGGAATCCGGATCCGCAATAAGGCTCTTCACTTGCATCTTCGACACGGACATCTTATCTCCGTCTCGTTCTTTTGAAGCATCTCGCCTTCAGCGGACCTCAAAAACCTATTCACGATGCCTTCGGTCATCGTGCGGACCATGGTCGCTCAAGGGTAGAGCAAAACGATATTTTAGAACCAAACAAAAATTTGGCATGACTTTCCCTAAAAATAGGACCAAAAGAATTCTTAATGCCAAAATTCTCGCTTGAAGCGGAAATGAATCAACATTCCGGCAAAATATTGGCAACTATCGCATTTCAAATACGGTACACCTCAAACACAAACACATATGGAACACCACAAACATATGCAACACCACGAACATACATAGATCTAGCTAGGCGTAAAAAGTGCATGTGCACATTGTTGTAGGAGAACAACATAAATATAGCTTCCCCTTACTTACCTATTAAAACAAGGTAATTTAACCACTTAATTTGAATGAATCTATGGTGGAAATGAGGTGAAAAAGAGGAGGCACCCGAGACAAGGAGGATGTGGAGAGAATGAAGTGGGGAGAAAGTGAGTGTGGGTAGGAGAGGCTGTCCAAAATATCTTGTTGCTGCCCACTTACTAATGGCGCACCAGCACTAAATGCACCATTAGTAATCCAGGTAACTAATGGCGCACCTCCTGGCGGTGCGCCATTAGTAGTTTTGCAAAAATAAAAAAAATACTAATGGCGCACCCTTTGCGCGGTTCACCATTAGTAGTTACAACTACTAATGGCGCACTTCATCTGGATGCGCCATTAGTATGTTTGGACAGGCGCACTAGTTCAAATTTTTTTTGATACTAATGGCGCACCACTTGCATGGTGCGCCATTAGTAGTTACAACTACTAATGGCGCACTTCACCGGGATGCGCCATTAGTATGTTTGGACAGGCGCACTAGTTCAAAAAAAAATTTATACTAATGGCGCACCTTTGCTGGTGCACCATTAGTAGTTACAACTACTAATGGCGCACTTAAGCTGGATCGCCATTAGTATGTTTGAACAAGCGCACTAGTTCAAAAAATTTTTTTTTGATACTAATGGCGCACCCTTTGCCTAGTGCGCCATTAGTAGTTTCAACTCTAATGGCGTATTAGCATGTGGTGCGCCATTAGTATATACTAATGGCGCACCAACTTTCTGGTGCGCCATTAGTGTCAATCCCATCTATAGCCCTTTTTCTAGTAGTGATGCTGCTTTGGCTGTAGCCAGTGTCGCTGCTGCTCCCATTGCCTATCCAAATGCAACAATGACCGTTAAAAATCGATGTGAGACAAAGCCAGATGTAGAGGAATAAGAAGAGGTGGAACGTACTGGCATCATCATCGTCAGCGCATCGCATGCGACACATAGTCGCGTTGAACACCTTCACGATGAGCATTGTGGCGTCGTCGTCGTACCTGAAGAGAAGGAAGTACCCCAGCCGCAGGTCGTAGGCACGGTAGAACTTCTCCCACCCACGATACAAGTACATGTGGCCCTCCTTGATCACCAACTCCACATCCCACAGCCTGCGAAACCCGCTGCCGGCCTGTTGCAGCTTCACATTATTTGGCGGATCTTCACCCAGCATGTTCATAAAACTGTCAGGCAACCTCTGCAGTTTGGGACAATGAGTGATGTAGCAAACAACAGATATCATAATGAGATGGGTGAAGGGGAGATCTCTCCTTTTATATACCTGCGTCATGGATGATACTGAAGTCCCAAGTATGATACTGAAGAACTCGGAAGCATCCAACTCGTACTGCGGTGTGGCAGAGTGGCGGTGGCTGCTTCCCCTCATCTCTGATAAGCAACATTGAGTGAGGTAGTATAAATGATTGATTGAATTGGTGTGGTGGTGAGCTCAAATAGCGGAATGAAAATTATGATGCAGTAGTGTTGGGAACCAGCAAACAGATGGTGACCACATGCCAAACACCAATCGTCTATGATTTTTAGATTTTAAACACTAGAGGCACTGAATAATGACCAAACTAAAAGGCAGCTTAAACTTCTTCATTGAAATAATCGAAGCAACGGCGCCATCAAGTTTAACAGATTGTCATATTTGTTGCAAGCTTGATACAATGATCACTGCTTTTGTGATGGACCAAACTTAAATGATCCACAAAACATGCATGGGAGTGCTAGAATTGGTCCAGGGAGTTGCATATGGGTGTTAGTACCATCATGCCTTTGAGTAAGCTAGACCACATGGCATCATTTGAAGATATAGTGCTTTACTGGAGCTTTGTTGCTAAAACCTCAACATCAATGAGGTAGAAAGCATTTGCATTGACTCACTGCAGCGGTCCACACAATTACCATTTGCAACTACTAAGTACATTTCGGTTTATTAGCGAAATCTTATTGATGAGTAGTGCACAGTTGACGAGGATACGGCACCCGGACACTGCAGGTCCAGGAGAAGGAAGACCATCTCCTATTCATCCGTGCCAACCACTCGGACCGAGTATATAAGGTGAGCTAGGGAAGGTACGACGGAGAGAACAAGATTGTAGAGCCATCTAGACAGTGATTTATTCTAACACTTGCATCGACCCAGTAATAGTGCACCTCTTTGATCAAACAGAGTTCAGAGCTGGGAGCACTCGGCTTGGCAAAATGCGAACAATAGCAGGTAGGTTTAACTTTAAGGAAAGAAAAGGATGGTGATAGCTTGATAGTTGGGTGCTTCGACGATCTATTCATGCTTTTAAATAACTTTTCGGGATAGTTTATTTGTGTGTTTTGGTCTGCATTCGCTGCTTCTATCTAAAAATAACTTGAGAAATATCGTCCCAAAGTTATACTATGACAGGGCTTCGAGCAGGCGAACAACTAAATTCATTATAACTTGAGTTTCTTTCATGTGAGAAAAGGTCATACAATACTTTTCTTCTGTGAGAAAAGAACAAAGTTGTGTATTTTGACAAACTGCCATGTGTTTCCTTTTGTTTTTGAAAGATCCAGCAACTGCTGGCTCTACCTCACTCAATGAAACCTATCAATAACCTAATTAAACCTAAACAACAAAGAAAAACAATAAAAAAAACAAAAAAATGCTCACCTGGCTCCGGGGGCAGGGGGTGGTGGTGGACGGCTGCGGTTAGGGCAGCGGCGGGCCTGGCTCCGGGGGGCGTGAGGCGGGCCTTGAGGCCACGGCGAGCCTGGCTCGGGCGGCAGGGGCTTGAGGGCCGACAGGCAGGTGGTGGGGCGGCGGGGCACAGGCGCCGTTCAGGCGACAGCGCAAGGCGAGGGCGCTGGGCGGTGGCGGGTTGTGGGTGCGATCTGGCCGAGGCGGTGGGGCCAGGCGGTGGCGGGTGGTGGCGGCGGGTGGTTGGGACGGTGGGGCGGCGGCAGGCGAGGGGGTGGGGCAAGGGGGGCGAGGAGGGGGCGACAGGCGAGGCGGGAGGTGGGGCGGCAGGCGAGGAGGTGGGGCAAGGGGGCAGCGAGGGGAGGGGTGGCGAGGGGAGGGGGGGCTCGATCGGCATTACTAACCAATTTTTTTTTATTTTTTTTCAAAACTACTAATGGCGCACGGTCGGTGTGGTGCGCCATTACTATGTCAATTAGTAATGGAGCACTATACCACGGTGCGCCATTAGTAACAATTTTTTTCATTTTTTTCAAAACTACTAATGGCGCACCACACACCAGGTGCACCATTAGTAATATATTACTAATGGCGCACCAACACATGGTGCGCCATTAGTATATAGTAATGGCGCACCACATGTCTGTTGCGCCATTAGTGGCCATATCATCTATAGCCCTTTTCCTAGTAGTGACACCTAGGTGCGCCACTACTATGTAGCATAGCAGTGGCGCACCTGGGTGTGGTGAACCATTGCTATGTCTGGTGGGGGGGGGGGGGGTGGACCCCAAAAAATAGCAATGGCGCACTGCTCATGTGGTGCGCCATTAGTAAAAACATAGCAATGGCGCACCTGATTCTGGTGCACCACTGCTATATAGCAGTGGCACACCACCATCATGGTGCGCCATTAGTAGAGATATTGGGGATAAGCCTTTTTCTAGTAGTGTGATAATTTGGGTAATGTGATGGAACACTTCTACGACAGCACAAGTATGACTATCTTGATTCTGTCATAAAATTGTCATGGATGTACATGCACGACAGAAAACGCGACCTACTGTGACAAACACGTATCATCACGGAAGTGTATTTTTTTGTAGTGACTGTATATAAAACCACAACGAAAATAAGCTGTATTTTTTAAAATACAGGAAAAACTTAGTAGCAGCGCTTTTCAGAAGAAGCGCTACTGCTACTTAGTACTATCAGTAGAGCTTACCAAAGAAAAGCTCTACTACTAACTAGGTATAGCAGTAGCGCTCCCTTTCCAGCGCTACTTCTACTAGTTAGTTGTAGCGCCTTAGTGGTAGTGCTGGTACAAGCGCTACTACTAGCTCAAAAACAAGCGCTACTACTAGGATTTTCCCTAGTAGTGGATATTTGTTTGTATGTGACTCACATGCACACTCTCTCTATCTCTCTCACACCCACACACATAACTCAGCCTTCTGATCCACTTGACTCCTATCTCTAACGCACACTAGCTAGCATCTTTATTTTCTATTTATCTGTTTCTCCATCAACCTTCTTTCTCGCCCTCACTCTTCCTTCCTATCACGCACACTATACATGTTTCTCTCTACATGCAGTCATGTGCTCTCTTTTTATCTTTCTCTCACGCACACATAACTTCACCCTCTGAACCACCCGGCGGTCATCTCCAACACTCAAACTAGACGATGTCCCTCTAGCTACCATCTCTATCTCTGTATCTATCTGTAGTTTCTCCGTCAACATTTCTTTATCGCACGCACTCTTGCTTCCTATCACCCACACTATATATGTCTCTCGATACATGCATCTATAGGTTGATCTCCTTTGCACAACCATTGTGTCTTGCTCCCTTTGCTCGCCATAGATGCATGCTCCAGCCCACACCACTATCTCTTAAAGAAAAAAACACATGCTCAATTATTGGGCCTTCTTCCCTGCACTCTCACATGCATGCATATTGTCATACCGATCTGTCTCTCCCATGTCGTTGATCTTATGACTTATGTCTTCTTTCTTTTATCTCGATCATGGGCGCGCGCACACACACATCCCACGTATACATGTATACCTCTCGCACATGCACGTTCAAGGTCTCCTATGTCTCCATACGTAGTTAATTACCCTCAGCCCTAACGGCACATCGAATCGTTCTCTTCTTGTGTGCACATAACTTCCGCCTGGATGGGTAAAACACACACTCACACTTAACAATATCCTTCTAGCTACCCCCCTCTCCCACTCTTCCCCTATATCCCCGAAACCAATAAGACCATCCCTTCATTTAATTCCTGCCTACATGCACCATCGATATATAGTAGTCTTCCTCGGTGTATCTCGAACAAACACGTTCTCTCGATGTCGACTCCCCTCACGCGCACACGCCTTCTCTTCCCTCTCTACGGGCCTTTTCTCTCTTGCACCCCTCATTGGTGGCCTCTGTCGTACACATCACCTCTCTATGATGAAGCCATGCACACTTAAATTACATCCACCACCGAGGACCCCGCGTCACAAACACACACACGCACCCCCCACCCCCACCCCCCCACACACACTAAGACTCCATCTCACACACACATGCTCTAGGCGGAGCATTTGTTCCTACCACCCTTCGTACAACCTTACCCGTATGAAGAACAATCTCCTTAATTTACTTGTATAACATGGACAAATTCCACTTTACTTTAGTAGTTAGAAAATTTATCATTGATACGTCTCCAACGTATCTATAATTTATGATTGTTCCATGCTATTATATATTCTGTTTGGGATGTTTAATGGGCTTTACTATACACTTCTATATTATTTTTGGGACTAACCTATTAACCCAAGGCCCAATGCAAATTGCTGTTTTTCTTGCCTATTTCAATGTTTCGCAGAAAAGGAATTTCAAATGGAATGAAACCTTCGGGAGCGTGATTTTTGGAACAAACGTGACCCAGAGGACTTGGAGTGGATGTCAATAAATCAACGAGGAGGCCACGTGGCAGGGAGGCGCGCCTGCCCCCCTGGGCGTGATCCCCACCCTCATGGGCCCCTTGTGGCTCCACCAACCTACTTCTTCCTCCTATATATACCTACGTACCCTGAAACCATCTAGGAGCACCACGAAACCCTATTTCCACCACCGCAACCTTCTGTACCCGTGAGATCCCATCTTGGGGCCTTTTCCGGTGCTCCGCCGGAGGTGGGATCGATCACGAAGGGCTTCTACATCAACACCATAGCCTCTCCGATGATGTGGTGAGTAGTTTACCACAGACCTTCGGGTCCATAGTTATTAGCTAGATGGCTTCTTCTCTCTCTTCGGATCTCAGTACAAAGTTCTCCTCGATCTTCTTGGAGATCTATTCGATGTAACTCTTTTTGCGGTGTGTTTGTCGAGATCCCATGAATTGTGGGTTTATGACCAAGATTATCTATGAACAATATTTGAATCTTCTCTAGATTCTTTTATGTATGACGGGTTATCTTTGCAAGTCTCTTCGAATTATCAGTTTGGTTTGGCCTACTAGATTGATCTTTCTTGCAATGGGAGAAGTGCTTAGCTTTGGGTTCAATCTTGCGATGCTCGATCCCAGTGACAGAAAGGGAAACGACATGTATCGTATTGTTGCCATCGAGGATAAAAAGATGGGGTTTATATCATAATGCTTGAGTTTATCCCTCTACATCATGGCATCTTACCTAATGCGTTACTCTATACTTATGAACTTAATACTCTAGATGCATGCTGGATAGCGGTTGATGTGTGGAGTAATAGTAGTAGATGCTGGCAGGAGTCAGTCTACTTGTCACGGACGTGATGCCTATATACATGATCATGCCTAGATATTCTCATAATTATGCACTTTTCTATCAATTGCTCGACAGTAATTTGTTCACCCACCGTAATACTTATGCTATCTTGAGAGAAGCCACTAGTGAAACCTATGGCCCCCGGGTCTATTTACCATCATATTAATCTCCCGTCAACTAGCTATTTCTTTCGCTGTTTATTTTGCAATCTTTACTTTCAATCTTTATCATAAAAATACTAAAAATATTATCTTATCATCTCTATCAGATCTAACTTTTGTAATATAGACCGTCCGATCTATATCTGACGGATAGAAAGCAAACGATGAAAATTTTACAAAAGATACCTGCACCTCTCTCCACATTTATAGACAAGGCCTTGCCTCGTTCATCCTTATCTCCCACAACCTCATTGCTGAGCAATTAAAAAAGGAAGTCTTTGGAATAATCTAGCATGGTGGCCGCTGCCGCCTGCTGGCGCCGTCCATCACCATGCCTCCGCCCAGTCCGACCACCAGTCACCACCACACTCCACTCCTCCTCACCTTATCTCTCGTCTTTCATGTTTTTGATGAAATTCTCGAGATACCAGTTTTCCGGTAAAATTCTCGAGAGATCATTAGTTTTTACACATGGGATTATTCCTGCATGGGTCAATCACAATAGGTGTTTCGTAAAAAATTGCATATTGATGTTCCGTGCAATGCATGAGCATCTTGCTAGTAATTATATAACGCAAATCACGAGTAGGAGGTGACATTTTCTTACACAACCACGTTAACGTGGCCACGTAAATCACTAGCTAAAGTGTAATACTATTATACTTATATCCTGATGCAAATGGTTCAGTACATGTCCGAAGAGTAGAGCCACACACACGCACTCTGTCTCTCAGAATCTCACACACACCAGTTACGTGACGCCCACTTAAGCACACACATATGTTACAATTAGTGCACCCGCGGGTACACGTCATGGTGCACATTTATTTATGCCGGATGGCGAACCCAAATAGTAGCTGCATTCATTCCCCTCCTGCCGCCTCTTCTCTGGTCGCCGCCGCCCGGTATCCATGGCCCGGCCGAAGGTAACGACATACGCCATACTCCCGCCGAAGTGGCGCTTTAATCTGGAAATTTTAGTGGTCATGCATGCATCTTTTTGCGCTAGCACTCCTATGTAAGGGCTGACCGGTCGCTTCCCGCGGACGTGCACAGGTGGTGGAAGAGGAAGGAGAAGGGAAGCGGACTGTGGAGTAACGTTTTTTACCACAATTTCTTAGGAAATTGAGTGCAATAATTGAGTAGTTTTGCAAACTACCAGTACTACACCTGAAACGGTTCAAAACCAATACCACCACCACCCCTGCTTCTGACAACCCTGGCCGACCCAACCCCCTCCCTTGCCGGCGCGCGCTTCCTTGCTCCTCGATATCGGAAAGAATACTTCCGGTCACCGACATGTGGGACGTCGACCATCCGGGTCCACTTGCCATGCACGCAGAACTCCAAGGGAGAGTCACCCCGGTCGTCAAGCCATAGTAATAATGACTAATGACCCGTCAAATCATAGGCCCAACCTTTCCCACTGTGAAGTTGCTCAGACGAAGGAACCATCATGACTTCGTTGAATTCCACTTCTTGAATAAAACTACTGTACCAACAGTACTGCTAGCTACAGTAGTTACTCCAGTAGAGGCCTCCTTTGGTTCATAGGATAGGAATTTTATAGGAATATGAAAATCATAGGAAGTGAGATGACATGCATCTCAATTCCTATGGAGAAAGATATGCCATTTGATGCATAGGATAGGAATTTCTTCCATTGAGTCTAGGCTAATGTACTGGTAATTTGCTCTAAAAACTATAGTAGTAACTAGTACTGGTACACGATCGTAATTAATTAAACAAATGTACGGGCGACACAAACACACACACTAACTACTAGTACTACTACTTCTCACATGCTGGCCAGACACCGTCGTTCTCCTTCCCGGCTTTGTCAGTGACACCCCACCATGCTTGCGTCTCCGCCGACCTCTCCGTAGTAGCACGTGCGTCCTCTTCTTTCTTGCGACAGCGGGCCTCTCTTTTCTTGAGTGCTTTCTGACTTTTCCGCTCCCTCTGTGCGGCTTTGGCCACATCTTGCTCTACCACCCATTCGGCCTTGGCAGCTTAAAATTCTGCCCACGTAGGTGTGAGGTCGCGAGCGGCGATGAACACGACACGATGGGATGCCATCGCTTCCCTACCATTTTGTGTGCGGTCGTGGATGGCGAGGAACTCGGCGCGGCGGGATACCATCGTTTCTTTACCGGTTAGTGTGTGGCGCGGTGCATGAACGACGCTTGGTGACAGCTCTGGGGTGGAGTGGCCGGACAACCGTATAGTGCATTGGTTTGTCAAGAGCTCAAGGATAGAAGACGAAGGAAATTTAGATTCCCTTCAATCCTGGTCATTTATTAGCGAGTAAAATGCATTGGCGGTCATCGAACTTGTCTCGATAGCTCACTTTGATCATTGTATACGAGATATGGTGATTATACGGTCACTAGCTCAGTGTATAGCTCCGTGTTTGTCTGGTTGACCATTCAAACAGTCCGCTTGTGCCTCATCAGCTAGTGGTCTTTATCTATCTATCAGTGCAGGCCTACCTGTCAGTGGAGAAAGAAATAAAAGCTAAAATTATGCGTATGTGAAGAATCAAACCATGGACTCGTCGTTGCAACGCACACTCGTTAGCCAAATGAAAATGAAATACTTTGCGTTAAATGCACAACCCAATTTTTTTTATATTATACGTGATGCACACATTAGCGCACACCGTCCATAGAGGCAAATAGCATGTGCGCGTGCAGACACTCACGCTCACGCTGTCATACAATGCTAATGCATGAACTTCGCCCTCTCAATCAAAGTCCTGCTCATGGCGCAATGCAAATGGCGAGCCCGTAACCTGCGCGCCCCGGCGGTGCCTGACATTACTGTTTAGACGTTTGCTGGAGGCCTCCACGAACGTCGAGCATGTATTCACCTGGCTCAACACCAACGGTCATACTCGTGACTCGGCGCCTTGCTCATGTATATATTCCATCACAATGACAATCTGTAAAATAGCCTAGCTAGAGAGGGTACTATGGTACGGAGTATGTACAATCGTGAGCGACCGATCATAGTGCTACTGCGCACGAGTGTGCGTCTGATCGATTCGTCCATTGTTCGTAAGTTATGCATGGTTGTGTGGTGTCTAATGGTGGTCGTTGAAGGCTAGCTGGGGACAAGAGCGATTGCATGGACGCCTGGTTGCCAATACGTGACGCATATGCTTCAAAGGCTCGTCATCCATGAGTTCACATTTTACCACCACGCCAGCGTCTGACTGCCCTGCCTACCGAAACCCCTTTCATTGCTAGCGCGCGCTTCCCACCTGAAATGGTCACCGTCTCTCCAGAACATCAATGTCGCATTCACCAGACTTAACTATAGGTGCAGTTGGTGTGTCACTGACATGCGGGAAAGATGCCCATCGGTCCCACATGCAAGTGACCCAACGCACCTGCAGTTAAGTCACTGAAGCAACATCCGCATTCACGCCGAACGCAACCTCTAATAGGCGTAGGCATTGCAGCAGCGCGGCGGCCGAGAGAGAACCACCAGCGCGGCATCCCGATGCAAGCGACAGTTCCGCATTAACGAAACCACGGCCATCCTTCCTTCCGTCGCCCACATTAGTGACACGCGGCTGCCGACGAAACAACTCTGGTGCCAGCCATCCATCCGTCTGCCGCGGTTCATTGCCATTCACCCGCTATGTTAACTGGAGCCCCAGCTCCCAGCCATAGCCAAAGACCCACACTCATTTTCTCCGGTCATTTTCCTTCTGTCAGCACCACTCCAACCATGGCCTCCTGGCGCTCCAAAGCTCTCTTGGATGTACTATTGCAGGAGCAGACGAAGGACATCGGCGGTTCCGCTCCGGGGCGCTCCAATGTTCTCTTGGACATACTGTCGCAGGAGCTGACGAAGGAGATCGCTGGCTCGCCCCGGCCGCCCTCCGCCAGCATGACCATGAAGCCGGCGCGCGTGTGCGGGCGCAGCCGGCAGCGAGGAAGAGTAGTGCACGGTAGGTCATCGCCGCTCTGGTCCCAGGAAGGCCACCACTCCTCCACTTAGTCGACGCCAAGCTTGGTAGGATAAACATCAACGGCGGATTAGCCGCTTGACGGCAATGTGGAGGCGGAAATATTCAGAACCTTGTGCTCTGGAGGAGGAGGTTATCGAGGCGGATGAGGAGGAGGCAAAGGCAATGGCCGGCTTTCTCGGTTTCATGGCCGAACATGGTGGTTGGGCGCCGGCGATCGTTTAGATTAGGTTTACAATAGGTTTTAGTACGGTTTGTGTGAAATATGTAATGAATTTCGTCTAGTTTATAGGAAAAGTTTTCAAAATGTAATGAATTTCATCCGGTTAATTTGAAATTTGCTTTATTTGCACGAATTTCCTCTGGTTACTTCATATAGTTGTCGAAAGGTATGCGGGCAGCATTGGATGGCATCCATCAGTGTTCTCGGGCAGGTGCCGGTGTAAATTTGTGGGCCAGCTGGAAATGCGCTAACTGTAATGCTATAATCGCTAAAAATGCTCCATTATTTCACATGGAACAGTTATCCCTCGATCAAAATCAGATCCACCATGTTTCACACTCCTCCCACATAAGAGTGTAGACTCTTGCCTACATAAAAATGGAGCAAGTGGACGTCACTATAGCATGTTATATCACTCAAACTAGCCCGCCTAACGCGCGGGAAAGCACCGCCCTCTGGATTTCTATTGATCGATCGCACAAAAATGTTATGCTTTGCAAGTTCAAAAGGAAAAGGTAGCGCACTTAAGACTCGTATGCGTCACGTTCGAGTCGCATCCCCCGATAGTTCGGCTCGCACGCCGCTCACCAGAGGGGACACGTGTTGTCTTGCATTTTACCGCGCATTTCACCAACGTCTTCAACTCTTTGGCCAGTGCTTGTTTCTTGGAGTTCTTCCTCTCCATGGCTTGGCCCACCAACATTTTCAACTCGTTGGTCGGTGCTCGCTTCCTGGAGATCACTGTCTCTAGTGGGTTGTCCATCGGCAACTCTTTGCCTAGTGCTCCCGGATCTATTAACGAACTGACAAACAAAAAGCAATTGGAAGGAACCCACAATCGCAATGAAAATGGGAAAAGAATAGTGTCGATGTACAAAAGTAGGGGCCTTCTGTACCCCTTTACTTGTGCACGAGCAGTTGTAGCCACACTTGCGGCCATGCTTGGCGGGGCAGAGGGAGGAAAAGAACAAGGCTGCCAAGGCAGCACTCAAGCCAGAGGCATGAAGAACAAAGGAGCAAGATGGGTTTCTCCCGGCAACACCCTTGCCGGGGCGGCCTACGTAGCCCCGGCAAGAGCCTTGCCAGGGCAACTTGCCCAACACCAGCAAAGACGCCACCCTTGAGCCTAAGAGTCCTGACACCATCAACAACATCGGAACCAAGGCTCGGGAGGTGGCATGCAGATCTTTGTGAAGACCAAAGGCCTACAAGACTAGATAAGAACCAGAAGACAAAGACCCCCGACAAGACCCCTTGCCGAGGACGGCTGAAAACCCCCGGCAAGACCCTTGCCGGGGGCATCTGCAGGGCCGCAACCAGGCCCACACCTACCAAGGCTCCGCTGCCCCGCTGCCGTTCCAACACGGCAATCAACCCGTCAACTAGGTGAGCGCCTGCGTGGCAGCATGTAGCTTCGAGGCAAACTAAGCAAGCACCTGCATGGTGGCATCCAGATCTTCGTGAAGACTCCGTCACCGCACTAGCACAGTAGCCAGCCAGCCAGCGTGGCACTGCATGCCTTCTCAGCTTGGACGCGCGTCGAAGCAAGGTGAGGCGGCGATGGACAGGACAAGCCTTGCTGCCATCCCCAATAAAGCAAGAGGACACGTAGGCGGTGCATTAAATGCGTTTTCCCCAAGATGTCAAGGATAGACTTGTACACTGTACATGCTTTCCACCTCCTGTGTGCCACTGTGGCGACCCCCTTTAATGTATAAAAGGAGGCCCGAGGCGTACCGAGGAAGGATTCAGACTTTTTGGACTAGGCATGAACCATAGCTAGTTCAATTACTCAAGAACACTAAATATACACCAAAGAAGGACTAGGGTATTACGCATATCTGCGGCCCGAACCTGGGTAAAATTCCCTCACGCTGACCACCAGACCTGCTCTTTGCACAGCTCCACGCCTCGCCAACCTTAGAAGGGATCCTCATGGTCCCATAGGTGTCGTTTCCCCGACAAATAGGCTATGATAATCGGTCGGTGCTTCGCAAAAAGAAGATTCTTGGAATGAAAATATAGTAGCATCACTGATTCGCCCACCTTTCCTTCATTAGTACAGAAGAAAAATGGTAGAAATGAGTAGCCTGTAGCGAGGTTTTCTTCAAGAAAGGGGAGAAAGGGCTCCAATGAGCGTTACAGGGAAATGATGGTTGCTTCGTCCAGTCCATCTTCGAGGCCACTTTACCACTGCTGGTAAAGGTGTGGGCTTTGTGATATGATGGGTCATGACGAACACACCAGGGTGACCGGTGAGTCTCGACTGTAGCACCTCGCTGTGATTTGGTGGTTGGCATGTGGGCCCGGACGCTTTGATGTCCCGCATGTAGATAGAGCGGCTAGTCATATAGGAGTACTCAATATTGTGCACCGCGACCAAGGCGGAGAGGAAAACAAGAGAACTACGTAATTATTTACGGTGTAGATTCACTCATTTTGCACCATATGTACTACTCATTTAGGGTGTAGTCTCGTCACTTGTTGAAATCTATAGAAAGGAAAATACTCCTTTCAAGTTTAGAGGGCTATACTAGCAAGTAGTGTACTACAATAGTGGGCTCAAATAGCAATTTTGTCTCATGAAAGAGCCTGGCTATATGCGTGCTCCAAGGCTCCGCACCATGCCTCACCCCTACACAAAAGACTACGAGGCGAGCATTCACAACTGCCACGTTCGGGTTGCGCTTGGCTCTTCACCACTTCGATAAGACGAACAATGATGTTACTACTACTTCTAAAGTATCGAATCCACTACTGCATGTCCGTCCACCGCGTGCGCGGGGGGTAGCTTGTTGTAGTATAAGCAAAAGCCTGTCCTCGTCTATGAGCCACCACGTGCATGGGCGAGGGAGAAGGCGTGTAGTAGTAAAATCAAGCTTCTCCTCGTTGTACGAGTTGAAAGGACACATCATAGCACTAGCCCCACATGCTTGCCTCTAAACTTGGCTGAAAGACCCACAGTGTACAATATATTTGCGGTAACCTCTAACATTTACCCCACCACAAATTAAAATATATATTCCTGTCTTGTCCAGATGAGCATGCAAACTACAATCACCAGGATGACAGGTAGAGCCATAAGATTATTTTAATCAACAAAAAAATGCTTCGAGACGTCCTCATAGCATGGAGTCCACCCCAACGATTTTAAGCTTACAGGCATGGTACACCCTATCCTAGACTACTCTACACATGATACTGCCACACGAGCATTTGGGCTGCGCTTGGCTCTTCGCCTCTTCGGGAAGTCGAACAATGATGGAGTACTACATGCGTGGAGGAGTACTACAGTATGCTTCTGGCCATCTGACACTGGATGAACTGCTGCATGTCCACCGCGTGCCGGAGGGAGAGCATGTAGCGAAAGCTTCTCCTAGTCCTGCTAGCCACCACTCTCATGGGCGAGGGAGGGACGCAGCTTCATTGACTTACTGCTCCTGCCTTTGCGTGTATGACAGGTGGGCCCAACAGGTGGGTGGCCCACCTGTCATACAGCCAAAGGCAAGTGCAGTTAAGGGACCGGAGCTCAGTCCGCGAGGGAGAGGGCATTGTAGTAATCAAACTTGTCATTGTTGTACGAGTTGACGCAACACATCAAAGCACTGCACTCGATATATTTTAATAATTTACGTTTACCGATGCATTAATTACAGAACATGCATGAATGCCGTGACTCTCCTTTCGATACTTGCATGTGTCGATATAATGCACCTTCCCAATTTTTTACTATAAATTTAACTAACCAAATGTTCATGCATGTCACAAAAAATTGCATCATTGAAAACTATGTTCAAATACGGATCAAATGATATAGTTTTTGTTAACATGCACTAACATTTTGTTAGTTAAATCTTTGGTCAA
Source organism: Aegilops longissima (assembly GCA_021605205.1). NCBI lineage: Eukaryota > Viridiplantae > Streptophyta > Magnoliopsida > Poales > Poaceae > Aegilops > Aegilops longissima. The sequence goes on along the minus strand of CM038679.1, from coordinate 91,883,942 downwards.
AATTTAGCACCAATTACAAAGGGTCCCAATAAATATTGTACTCTCACATTTTGTTTTGAGGATACTCCCACATAGAAAATATAAATAATAATGCATGTTGGGGAAGCCCACGTTTTCGATAATTTTATCCATGGGCTTGTTCACAAATTTTACGAGGTGGTGGTTGTTGATTTAATGGAGGGTCTTATACCAGACTTGAACGATACAAAGTGTGACCTGGCACACATAACACCACTTGGAATACGTAGGTAGCTATCTCAAAAAACAATCAACAACTCAAAAAAAAGGTGACCTGGCACGTACATAATTTTAAACGATTGTTTTGATGGAGTGAAAAAGGAAAACTACCCCATTACGTGTGTGTGTGTGTGTGTGTATATATATATATATATATATATATATATATATATATATATATATATATATATATATATATATAGGCGAAGCCTCCGTGCTCACTTGCTAGGGTTGCTCTATTCACACACTCTCATCCTCTCCAGATCTAAACAAGATAGCGGTGGTAACACTGTCTTTCTATCCTCACCGCTGGTTACAGATCTGGACGTACCCCCCTCCGCCGGTGAAGGAGAGGAGGGCAGTGTTTAAACCGTCGTCGACAGCGAGGAGAGACCCTTGCCCGGCCGCACCGTTATCTCGGCGGCGCGGGCGGGAGGTCCTCCGATCCCTTCGTCGTTGCCCTAGTGTGGGCGGATCCGGCCTCCTGTCGCCCACCTATCCACATCCCGATGACCTTCGGGTAGATCTTCCTTCGAAACCACCCTAGCTCTACTTCCCCAGCTCGCTACATCGCTGCATGTGCATCAGTTTCTACCTCTCAGCCTCTCTCGATTGGATGGTCCAACATCACCTATTTTTTTCTTCTACTGTTAGAGGTAAAGCTACTACATGGAGTTGAATCTTGTACTTGGTTCAAACAATAAATAAAGTGGAGGTGGGGGAATTTAGTATGTAGATAGCACTTGGTACAAACAGGAAGGAAAGAGGGTGAAAGTAGTACCAAATGGTCATCCAACCGGTCTCTTGGTCAAAAAAGGAAATATAGGGGAAACGCTGTATACAGTGGTATGACCAGGACTAGATTTGCTATCCACACATAGGAGTAGGTGGCTAGGGTGAACAAAAATGGGACCAACCCAGATATGTTTCTTGGATGTTTGTTTCTCGGGGCAACAAACTCTGAATCACCACTTTATGCCCCAGTTTAGGTACATGGTGCTGGACTGCTGGTGCACCCATTGTCCCATGCCCTTATACAAATACTCCCTAAGTTCCTAAATATAGGGTGTATAGTTTTTTGCACGAGATTACACCTAACTAATTGACATGAGAAAATAGAGGAGCTTGACCTATATAAGTAAATGTAAACAAATCTCTTAAAAAATTATCCAAATGAGTGGTGCAATGCAATACACCTTATATTTCAGACTTTTTCTCAAAAATCTATACACCTTATATCAAGGAACGGAGGGAGTATTTAGTTGTTCTTAATCTAATGCCCCTGGTAAAATGAAGCCATGCCACTATTATAAGCCATGACAAGTTTAGCCAAATGTTTTTGCCTGTAATTGTTTGAGACTCTGACTATTTCCTCTATAGCTTTTTGTGCAAACAGGGATATCCATTTCACCTGGTTGTTGTTGTGACCTTTTGGTGCACTGCACAAAACACTTCTTAAAAGAAGTGAATTTTGTGTTGTTTAACTGGAATGTAGGAATGGAACCGTTGGTTCATTTCGGTTGAACTGCACAAAGGGAGATCCGTGTTCCAATCCTCATCATCCATATTGGCACCATAACCTTCCTTTAGGTAAGAATGATATTTAATGCATGTGTTCTTCTCTATTTTGCGACTGCCATGAGAAAATAATGCTATTGTTTACTAGTACACTCGTACTCCCTCACTAACAAAACAAATTTGAAATAGAAGGCCAATCATGTAATTGGTTTCACCAACTGATGAGGAGAAATAGAAACAGAGCATCAAGAGGAAGAAGAAGAACAATAAAGAGGAAATGCAAGATTGGTACCGTCCTATGTTATCCTGACATCTTGCTAGTGGTAATGTATTGTTGTGTTGCTACTAGTCTTAATTTACTTGGAAGACTAGTAAGATGCCCGTGCGTTGCATGTAACATCAAGACGCATTTGTATGAGTAGTTTATCTTGTGAGAGAAAAGGATAAAAGAGGGAAGGCCTTATTTGCAAATGTGGAGAGGGCTATGGGTACACTTTTGCAAAATTGCCATAGTTTCCTTCCTATCCGTCAGATATAAATCGGACAGCCTATATTGCAGGATGGCATGCACACCATCATCACCAACTCTGTTTTTATAAGAAGTAGAGTAGATAAGAGTAGAGTAGAGACAGATAGAGAAATGCAGCAAAGTAGTACTTGGGTTGATGACACATCATACTAATTAACTGGATTCTGGATGCATCTGTGACCCAGCTCTACACAATCAACAGTGCCAATGTGATCTTGCTGAAGCCTGAGGCATCATTTGAGGCCATTCAAGGGCTCTGGCAACGTCTACCTTACACGTGAGACGATCCTCCAGGGAGCCCTTCCACTTCTAATGTCTCTCCTGCAAGGTCAATTAATTAATTAGGAGTACTTAAGTACCACTAATTTATTGTTGCCTAATTTTCCTGTCGGAGCTAAACAAATCTTTAGTAGCACCCTATGCTGAATCATGTACGTGTGTAGGTTTATCTGTGGAGGTGAATCATGTGGTGGAGCAGGGAGGGAATCTTCATAGTGTCATGACATAAATAGTACTATTGTTTTCCATGTCAATTTATTGCCATTGGTTCAATGAGGCAATGTATTGTGTATTGTCCATCATGAATTTGATGCTAATGTTAGAGTAATATGCTAATGTCTTTCTATCCTTTCTCAGTAAGCTAATGAAGGTTTCACCTTGTTCCTACTTGTGCAAACAGGGATCATGTTGTGCCAATCATACATTTTAGTGGAACTACACAAGACAATATAATGAACTGTATCCCAACCAGTGCTTTAACTCTGCTGGAAGTTCTTGATAATCTTTCGATATAATCTCAGCATTGGTAAACAAGAGTGATTTAAACCATACAATTGAAGTGCACAAAAATATATACTATTGATTGATTCCAGTGAGTGCTTTATCATTTCTTTTGGGACTACATGAATAAGCTTTTTTGCTCAGGTTGCTACCGGCCTAAGGCATTCATCCATATTAGTTTGCTATCATCTCTATTTGTACCGTGCAACTGTCATGAGAAACTCTTTTATCTTTGCACGTTAAAGTTTTGCAACCTATGGTACATGTCAAGGCTTTGAGTGTTGAGCTAATTGGTACTGATGAAATAAACTAATACCTCTCTTTAAGAAAGACTACTATGTTGCTAACTTTTTATCCATTAAGATAATGAGGGTGATTCTATTTGTTAGTGTATGTTTCATCAACTAGTCCCACTATTATAGTAATCTCGCTCTTTAAATATATGTGCCAAAAGGGATGCTCGATTTTGGTGGAACTGCACAAAAACTTTGGGTGCTTCATTGCCTCGATAGCTTCCTTCCTTTCCTGTCAGTCGCTTATCTCGGCTTGCTTCCTTCCTTTCTTTGTCGTTCGCAGCTTATCTCGGCTTCCAGTCAAAGGAAATAGTAATTGATATGCTACCTCACACAGGTTGGTACTGGTCTTTATCCTGATTATTGTGCTTGTCATATATATTGGTAATCTGGTCTTGTGCTAATGTTTGCCGATTTCATAAAGGTGTGACTTGGAGCCTGAACTCGCAGGAAAACCATTACATTGGGTGATTTGAGTAGAACTGCACAAAAAGATCAGATGGACAGATACTTATGCTTCTGCTATGTACTCCAAAGTTCACTCAGACAAGCATCGATGTTGACAAGAAGAAGTACCTATATTAATTCAGTATCAACCGGTGTCAACCAGTTGTCAAACACCAAGTATTAGGAGAGTGAACGCCAAAAATATTGCTTGGCGCATAGCCCAGAAAAACACAGTCCAGTCTTTGGTCCCAACTTGTGCCTTTTGGTTATCGGCACATATGGTAGCGAACTGTAGGGCATGGAGTCTAAAGATGCCAGACAAGTTGGTTGACGTGTATATTCATCTGGCATTTAATCAGTCTGTATGCTAGGGATGCTCCATTTCAGTTGAACTGCACAAAAATTTTGGGTGGTTCATTTTCTCAACCTCCTCCTTTCTTGTCTACAATGTAGAATTTTGGCGAGCTATAGGACCAAGATGAGCCAGTAAAATAGTTGGATGAAAGTAGTGGCCAAGTTGCTCAAACCTCCATCGGCACGAGGCCACTATTTAAGGATAAACCTACAAGCAAAGTTTAGATTGTTTGTGCTGCCTCTTATGTACTCGAAAGTTTACTCGTACAAGCATTAATTTTAGCAAGAAGTACCTCCGACTGAACACCATTTACCAGTCTGTACCCTAGGTAATTAAAGTTCGTCTATGGATGATATTGGCTGTGAACTCAAATCATTTGGATGCATAAACATACTGAACATGTGTATATCTGAATCTGTTTGTGAATTATCTATGAATATTGTTGTGTGATCTATCAATCATTTGGATGCATAGACATGCTGAACTTGTGTATATATGAATCTTTTGAGTCGTTGATTGTGAATTTTGGCTATGAATATGAACGTGTCCTGTGAACCTGAGTTTGATACGAATGTTTACCTTCTCTGTTGTACTTGTGTGTGAACTTCTTAGTATGTCTACTGTGGTATTTGTGACGTGTGGGTGTCAACGGCACACCTTCTTCCCGAGAAGAATTGCACCTGCTTTGTTAGGGTAGCAACGGCGCATAAGCTCTTTTTAATCTTTTTGCTCTGTCTTCCCCCCTCCCCCGCTCAACCCCTGCTGTAATGTTTTCAGCCTCAAAACAAACATAGTACTGCGTTGTTTTTTGGGGCTTGATGAAAAATCGAGTGCTGGTTTCTATAGGTTGGCCCACCCAGCAAATGGGTTGCTGGTCCACCACGGACTGCGAGGCTAAAAATACAAGTCGTATGGTGCAGAGACAAGTAAAAAACGCCATCGAGAGCCATCCACTAAAGAAAAAAAATCACGTCTGATGTGCTTCTTCAGTCGCACCGACGACCCCCTCTTCAATCTAGTTCGCTCGGGGATCTAGCTGGTATCATTTTTTTCCTGAGGACGAACAAGTATCTGCTAGGCCTAGGTTTTGTTTTTTAACATGTGTAGCCCACGACATACAGAGACAGTGGTTTCAACTTATTTTTGAGGTCCATACCGGCCTATGGGCCTCCCAGCGTAGGTTTTACTTTTTCTTAAAGATCGGCAGCTCAATGTTTTTTAAATAAAACACAGATCGCTGTTCTATTTATTTATATATAAGAATAATAATGTTGTGTCCAATTTACGTTTTCCCTTCTAACCACATTATATATATTTATATTATTACTATTATCGTATATTTTATAGAGACTTATATATACATTATAAAAACATCCCATGTGTTATTAACTTATAAAAGTAAATGTTTAACAGAATTGACAAGGAAAATCCTTGTTGTTTTTGACTCACAGGCAAGGAAAATCCTGGTGATTGCGTACAAAAGCTTGCGAAGATTTTAAGGACCAATGTAATAATAACGCGCTCATTTTTATTTTGAACAATAACTCGCTAATTTGTTAATTTTATATATAAAAATGTGTTGCTCCGGTTTATTTTTTGATATTAATTGCTCCTTCTAACCTAACATTATATATAGAACGAGCCCAGCTAATTCGTGTATTCAAGAAAGTGCAAATGGGCTGGGATTTCTTAGAAAATATTAAATGGGCCGCAGGATGCGAAATTATTTGTTCACCCAGCCCAGCAAATGGACTGTACATTCTAGAAAACATGGGTTAAATATATGCCACAGTTTTGCAGGCTGACATGTGGGCCAATAGGCCGAAGCCTATGCAGGGCGTTGTCAACTTGGTCAACAAATGATTATGACATTCACAGCCATTGGATTTATATCCAACGGCTAGCATGCACCTTTAATCTCTCGTCTTCTTCCTCTAGCATCACCGGGACTGCCTAGTCCGGCCTCCAGCGGCTAGCGGCTCTGCTTAGCACGCGCTGTGAAGCGCTACCCCATCGTTGGCCAGGCTATCCCTCCACCCCTCCACACCTCCTGTTATTCTCCACCGACTACAGCCACATGCCGCACAAAACCAGTTATAACCCTTGTACTCCTCTCAATCTGCGACACCACTGCCGCGTCTTCCCATCTCTGGATCGTTCCTGTCTCGGGCCTCGCTGTCGTCCACCGCCTCGCTGCGCTCGGCGCGGCGTGGTCAACAAACGAGAGTCATCGAAAGAGGACTGTATGTGGAGAGCCTAACGGCTGGGACCCACGAGGTCCACGGTCACACGCAAGGAAAGTTCCTCCTTATTAAGCTGAAAAAAATGTTTCCTCCCCTTGACAGCTGGGACCTACCTGTTGTATCTTTGCAGGGAAGGAAGTGCCTCCTTGTTATGCAAAATAAACTATTCCTCTCGTTGACAGCTGGGACCCGTCATATTTGGTGGCTGACTTGTGGGCCTACTAAGCGGACGTGTACGCAGGGCTTTGTCAACTTAATCAACAAATGATTCTAGCAGCTGGACCGTTGGATGTTAATCCAACAGCCATGCTCCTTCTTCAACCTATGTTCTTGATCCTGTCTCCCGTGGGCGGCAGTGCTGCCGCGCACCCGAACTAGTCAAGTTTCCCATTCCTCACCATTTGTGACTCCACTGCTGCGTCTTCCCCATCTCCGGGTCGTTCTAGTCTAGGGCCTCGACGTCGTCCACCGGCCGTCGTGCGCTCGGCATGGTGTGGTCAACGTGGTCAACGAACAAGAGTCATCGGAAGATGACTGTACATGAGAGACTGACAGTGGGGACGCACCAAGCCCATGGACGCATGCAAGCAACTGCATCCTTTTTACCTTGAAAAATAATGCTTTCTCCCCCTGATTGTTGGGACCAACTAGCTACATCTTCGCATGCAAGAAAGTGTGTCCTTATTATGAGCGAAATAATATCCCCCTGACAGCTGGGACCCAGCGGCTATATCTTCGCACGAAAGGAAGTGCATCCTTATCCTCCCTGAGAGCTGGGACCCACCCGGTCGAAGCGTATGTACTGTTGTCTCTCTTGTCGGAACGTGTACATACATAATAGTCGATCGATCGATCTGCAACAATGAACCGTGGCCGAGAAAGTAGCAGCACATGTCATAGTAGAGCCCCCACGTAGCAGTTCAGGTTGTCCCGTCTTAACTGTGTACATGTACAAACAGCTACACGACAAAAAATACGGCCACGTACATACATACGGGCGGGGTCTCGAACACCTACTCACGCATACGTACGGCCAGGGCTCGTGTACATGGCTGGATCGGAATGGAGAAACTGCGTCGTCGTCGTGTTCATCTGGAGGCAACGGAATGCGTCGTATTCATCGGGAGGCAATGGAATATGTCGTGTTCATCGGGAGCCAACCGGCTTGGACGGAACAGCCCATCGTAACGAGGCCTGGCGTACTGCAGAAAGAAGGAAACGACCTTGTGTTCGACCGGCCACGGTCGAAATGGGAGGGGTCTGGCGTATCGCAAAACGGAGGAAACAGACTTCTCTTGGACCTCCTATGGTCCAAACGGGGTCCTATTGATCGGGAGGGGTGTGGCGTACCGCAAACCGGAGGAAACGGACTTGTGTTGGAGCGCTACGGTCGAAACAGGGGTCATGTTCATAGGGAGGGGTGTGACGTACCGCACAACGGGGATCCATGGGATATTGTTCATCTCCACCATCGACTGCTTCCACGGGCTACTGTTCATCCACCGTCGACCTCCTCCAGCCTCCACCTGCTCCTGTTCATCCACGGGCTCCTGTTCATCCAGCCTCCACCGCTCCTCCACCGGCCACTGTTCAACCAGCCCTCTCGACGGGGTCATGTTCAACCACCACTTCACAGGCTACTGTTCATCCATCGCTCCACCGGCTACTATTCATACAGCCCTCCACCGGCTACTGTTCAACCATTCCTCCACAGGGTCCTGTTCATCTAGCCCTCCACGGGGTCTTATTCATCCACGCCAAACTGGCTTGGTTGATCGGGGTCCTGTTCATCCAGCGGCAACACCACGGGGTCCTATTAATCCAACCCCCCACCAGGGACCTGTTCATCCAACCCCCCAACAACGCTCACTGTTCATCAAGGGAAGGAGGCAGCAGGTTCAATCAGCTTCAGTTAGCAGCAATAGAGAACGAAGGAATTGCTCGATTGGGTTCAGTTAACAGCCATCGATCGATCGCTTGGGTTCGAGAACGCGTAGCTCTGCGAGGCAATCGCCGGGTTCGATGGCGGGCATAACGCCTCGCCGGGTTTAGAGCCCAACACCTTGCACCCACGGAGTACGCGGTACGAGAAAGCGCATCGCTTCGCCCCGACCGCCCACCGTAACCGGGAACTCCCTGATATTTTCCTCGCCCTCGCTTCTACCACAGTTTTTTTCGTCATGGATGACCCAAAGAATGTCATGCAGTTGTGTCTCCGGCCTGCCCAGGACGAAAAGCCCATTTTCTGTCATGATTTTTGTCATAGAAGTAGGATCCCACCACATCTATGATGATACCGGGTTTTTCACAATTAGCGTCATAGAAGTGTTAGAAGCATGACAGAAAAAAAATTCATTCGGCCCAAAATGTAACGAATGTGTCTTTTTTTGTAGTGGTTCCGTCCAAGCCGGTTGGCTCCCAATGAACACGATGCAGTTTCTCCGTTCCGATCCAGCCGGTTGGTTGCCAATGAACAGGCGCCGTCGCTGCCTCTCCATGTACATGAGCCCTGGCCGTACGTATGCGCCAGTAAGCGTTTGAGACCCCGCCCGTTCGTACGTACGTGGCCGTATTTTCTTTCTTGCACCCTGGTTGTACGTACGTGTACACGATATTAACAGGACTACGTGACAAGCTACATGCATGCCTCTACTACGACACGTGAGCGCCTATACTACGACACGTGCCCTTCCTAACTGTCAGGGAGGATATGGAGGCAATTCCTTGCATGCGAAGATGTAACTGGTGGGTCCCAGAAGTCAGGGGGAAACATTTTTTCATGAAATACGGTGGCCCGTCCGGTGGGTCCTTGCTGTCAGGTGGAGGAATCATTATTTTCCATGTAATAAGGAGTCACTTCCTTGCTGCGGTCGTGGACCCAACTGTCAGCCTCTCCACGTACAGTACTCTTCCAACGGAAGTCATTCCTTGACCCACATTGATCACGCCGCGCCGAGAGCACCAAGGCGGTGGACGATGGCGATATCTAGGAAGAGGATGACGTGGAGCCGGAGAAGAGGCGGCATTGGATGCCCACACGGAGAGGAGTACGAGGGTTCACTAGTTCAGCTATGGTGTGAGGCTGCCGTCACCGCAGAATAACAGGGGGTGTGGGTGAGTAGAGGGATGGCCTGGCTAGTGGTGGGAGTAGTAGGGGGCGGTGAGGCCCCCGCGGCAGCACAGCCGGCCATGGGAGGCAGGAGCACGCGGCACGACTGGTGCTGGTTTGGGTGGCTGGAGCAAGAAGACCAGAGGTTGAAGAAGCACTACGGCCATTGGATGGAAATCATACGGTCACTGGAGCTAGAATCGTTCATATTGACTAAGTTGACAAAGCCTTCCATCCCCGTCAACTTAGTAGGCCCACAAGTCAGCCTCCCACTATGGTGGGTCCCAGCTAGCAGGGGAAGTATTCATTTTTTGTGCGTAACCAGGAGGCACTTCCTTGCGTGTGAAGATATAGCTAGTGAGTCCGAGCTGACAAAGGGGGGAACATTTTTTCGTGAAATACAGAGGCCCTTCCGATGGGTCCCAGCTGTCAGGTGGAGGAATCAATATTTTGTGCGTAATAAGGAGGCATTTCCTTGCATGGGGCCATGGACCTAGCTGTCAGCCCCTCCACGTACAGTCCACATCCGATGGATGTCGTTCGTTGACCATGTTGACCACGCCGCATCGAGAACACCAGGTCGGTGGACGACGGCGAGGCCTAGGAAGGGAACGACACGGAGCCAGGGAAGACTCGGCAGTTGTTTCCCACGCAGAGGGGAGTACGAGGGTTTACCGGTTCTTCTGAGGTGCCAAAGAATAACAACAGGTGTGGGTGAGTAGAGGGATGGCTAGGCCAGCAATGGGAGTACGGTGTGGCGGTGAGGCCTGCGCGGCAGCATAGCCGACCGCGGAAGGAGGGAGCAGGCAGTCCTGTTGGCGCTTGTTTGAGCGGTTGGAGCAGGAAGAGCAGAGATTGAAGAAGCACGACGGCCGTTGGATGGACATCCAACAGTCACTGCTCTTGTGTGTTGACTAAGTTGACACGATGTTGCATGTGCGTCAACCTTTTTCTAGGAAAGCGTACGCGTCAACCTATAGTAGGTGCACAAGTTAGCCTCAAATGTGTGGAAAACAGCATACAGTCCATCTGCCATTATTTCTAATAATTTATAGCCCATTCGCTAATTCTTAAGGATTTTTTTGGATCCCATCTTCTTTTTGTTCGCATTACAACCCATATTGTCGCCACGATTAAAAATTATACGAAATTTTGCATATTCGGTGCAGTCAACTGTTTTTAATCCCGACATTTTGAGTCACATTCAAACTAATTTGAAAATTAAATTCATATCAATATAAAATCCAAATAATTGTCCATGCATATAAATCAATGGAATTTAAAATCTTGAAATAAAAAAAAGAAATTTGAAACTAATTGCCGGTTTGATTTGTTTTAAAAATGTACAACCCTTTTCTCATTACTGATAGCCCATTTTCTCGTCTTGAAAGATTTGAAGCACAGCAGGGCTGACAAAGCAAGTAGGCCTCGGTTCGTTATTCTGCAAAAGAACAAAAAAATACTAGGGTAGCCATTTTTAGAAAGAAAAAAAACTACTGGGCTGGTCTTGTGGTAAACATAAAAGAAAAGGCTGGCTAGACAGGCCAGAGTGCCCCGCATAGCCCAGTTGACACCCTGCTTCCGTCTCAAAAACAAAGATAACTGGGCAGGCTACTCCCCTAAAAAAATGGGCAAGCTACTGGGTCCCTCGTGTCAGCCGCTTGGTGTGAAATTCTCTCGTTTATTGACTATGTTAACAATGGCATGGGACACGGATTTAAGAAATCCATTAGAAGGAACCATTTTTCTGGCTTGAAATAAGGAGGCACTTGCTTGCGTACTGCCATGACCCTGGTGGGTCCCTGCTGTCATCCTCTCCACGTACAATCATCTCCTGATTGTTTATGCGTCAACTTAGTAGGCCCAGAAGTCAGCCTCTCAACTCGCGGCAGATAAATACAATGCATTTAAAAAAATAACAGGCCATTCCATACGTTCACACGAAAAGTTCAACATATAGAACAAAGTAACAGGTCTGACCAGATATAGAGTACTGAACTTCCACATTGACAATCATCATAGCCAAGTTAACTATCTACTCCCACTAATACTCTAGTGTACAAGTACTGACTTACTCCTAGCTAACTAGACGATGTCGGCCACCATCTACTGTACACGCTAAATGTCGGCACCGATGTCCTCCTCCTCGCCTCGGACTTGCCGGAGGTGCGACAGGGCGCGTTGCTCGCGCGTGTTGGCCCTTTCCATGCCGGTGTGGTCCATCGAAGCTTCGGCTTCTAAGCGGGAAACCCACTTGACGAGCTGGTAGTAAAATTCGGTGCCGTGCACGCATGCGTGCCCGACAGCCTCTAGGGCTATGATGTCGCTTGAAGCTACGTCGGTATTTCCCCAAAGAGGTAGGGAGATATGAAACCAAGGTTATCGAATCAGGAGGAGAACCAAGAACCACAACGTAAACAACCCCTGCACACAAATAACAACACCTCGCAACCCGACGTGTTAAAGGGGTTGTCAATCCCTTTCGGGTAACGGCGCTAGAAAATGCGTGTGGAAGGGAGAAAGTTGTAATACATTCAATAAATAGACCGTAGATAAAACTGTCGGTGTACAAAAGTAGGGGTCCTATTTTTGTACCCCTTTACTTGTGCACAGGCAGTTGGAGCCGCGCCTGCGGCCACACTTAGCGGGGCATAGGAAGGAAGCAAAAGCACAAGACAACCAGAGGAACGCTAAGCCAGAGACAGAAGGGCAGAAGGGCGAGGTGAACTCCCCCGGCAAGGCCCTTCCGGGGCGGCCTCCACAGCCCCGGCAAGAATCTTGCCGGGGCAACTTGCCCAACACCAACAGAGCCACCACCCTTGAGCCTAAGAGTTCCGACGCCATCACCCACATTGGAACCAGGGCTCGGGAGGCACCTCCATGGTGGCATGCAGATCTTCGTGAAGACTAAGAACATACAAGACTAGATGAGAATCAGAAGACAAAGATCCTCGGCAAGATCCTTGCTAAGGATACCCACGAGCCCCCCCGGCAAGACCCTTGCCGAGGACGCCCGCGACACCGCGGCAAGACCCTTGCCGGGGCCCCGACAAGACTCTTGCCGAAGACATCCGCGGGGCCATAGCCAGACCCCCACCCGCCAAGACTCCACCGCCATTCCCATGCAGCTGCCAGCCCACCAACTGGGCGAAGACTTGCGTGGCGACCTACGGCCTCCAGGCCAACTCAGCAAGCACGTGCGTGGTGGTATGCAGATCTTCGTGAAGACTCTGCCACCGCACCAACTCAGCAGCCAGCCAGCCAGCGTGGCACCACACACCTCGTCGACTTGGACGAGCGTCGAAGCCAAGCGAGGCAGCGACAGCTGAGACGAGCTTCTTTGCTATCCCCGATAAAGCAAGAAGGGCACGTCGGCAGTGCATTAAATGTGTTTGTCCTACGGTGCCAGAAGATAGACTCGACCCCTGTATAGCTTTCCACCTCCTGTGTGCCACTATGGCAGCCCCTTCTATAAAACGAGGCCCACGGCGTACCAAGAGAGGATTCAGACTTTTTGAACCCTGCACGCTTTGTAGCTAGTCCAAGAACACCAGATAAACATAAACCAGCAGGAGTAGGGTATTACACATCACTTGCGGCCCGAACCTGGATAATCCCCCTGCATTGATCTTCTAATCCCGCTCTTTCCACAGCCCCGCGCTGGCCAACCGTAGCAAAAGGGATTCAACGTGATCCCGTAGGTGTCGTTTCCCCCGACATCTTTGGCGCGCCTGGTAGGGGGCGCAAGCCATGGAAATCTGGTTTTGGAGCCGACGCGTCGGCTCTTTCATGGGGATGGCTCGAAGGGAGAGGGCGACGTCGACCAGCTGCCCTCTGGTGTCGTCCGCAGCTTCGACAGCCATCCGCGCGGCCATGAAAAGCTAAGTCATGCAAAATTTTGGCTAATTTCATTTATATAAGTCCATCTTCCTTGAAAGATCTCGTTGCTTGCAAGGGAAACCTGCACGCAATGGGTCCCTTCCACTATTGGCAACGCCCTTGTCTCTGTATCGAGTCTGCTCGACAGTTCATGCAGCCGCGCAGAGAACGGTAAGGTGGCCTACCCGATATTAGAAATGCCCTTTTCTCTGTCTCGAGTCCGCTCAACAGTTCAGGCGGCCGCGCCGAGAACGATTGGGTGGTTTTCCCGGCAGCAAGCGGCCTTCCAGCAGGGTGCTAAGGATCCTTCCTCAAAGCACCATGGCATGGGTTTACGCGCCGGCAGCCTTATCTCACCAAGCGTAGGATGCAAACATACAAATAAAGATCTAACGAGAAGATAGCATGCTTGACATTGAAGTACTGCAGAGTTATATTACATCAAATAATCGCTACGGTTCTAACTTAAGATAAAATTGTCTTGGTCTTGAACTCGCAGCGGCAACGAGAAACGGGGTGCCAAGTCCCGGCGCTGGCCCTCCACCCTCTGGACTCCGTCGATGCAGTCGATGATGGGCTTGATATGCTCCTTGAGCGCTGCGAGGTCCGTCCCCTCCGGCAAGCTCTCCAACGCATCGGCGAAGTTGACGGTGGGGTTCGAAAATGCCACCTTGGTGAGCACCTTGGCAGGGCGCCCCGGCAGAGCCTCTGGGACTTGTTGGCCAGATAAGTTGCCCGGTTGGAGTGGAGCTGATCTAGGGCATCGAGGATGCGCTCATAGAACAAGGTCAGCCTGGCGTTGGGGCTCGTTTTCCTGTCCTCGGAGATCTGGACGTCTGCCATGCCCATGATGGCTAGCTGGGCGGTGAGCTTCCCGGCGACGTCGATGAGGTGGTCGATCCAGAGGTTCACGCCCTTCACGTAATCCTCGTACTCGGCGGCGCCGTCCCTTCGCAGTCGTTTCTTCTCCTCCAGGTCCTTGTTCAGGGTCTCCTCACGAGCCCCGGCCTCCGAAAGCTTCCCTTCCAAGCCCTCCAGCTTCAGCTTCAGGTCATTGATGGAGTAGTTGGCCTTGGAAAGTAGCTCGGCCTTGCGGAGGACTACGGCCTGCGCCTCCACCAAAGCGCTGTTGATAGTGTCCTTCTCCTTTGTCAGCTCCATGACCTTTTTCTTCAGCCCCTCCTGCTCCACCTCCAGTTCCTTCACCTTGCCGGCGTGAGCCCGAACCTAAGCATCGAGCGCGTTCTTGTGCCTCCGCTCCAGCTCCTGGGTCCGCTGCACGACGAGCTTCTCAACCTCCTCATCCTTGCCGCATAGTGTAGCGGCGAGCACCTCCTCACGGGCGGCAAGGTCCTCTTCCTGGGAGTTCTGCTCAGCCTGGTGCTGGTTCCGAGCAGCCTCGTCCTTGGTGGCCTGTTCCTTCGCCGCCTCCTGGGCTTTCTCGACGTTAGCCCACTTCAGGATAAGCTCTTGTTTGCGCTCAGCTAGCAGATCCTAGGAAACCTTCAGTTCTTCGTGGGCCTTGCGGAACCAAGCCTGCGTCTCGGCGACGCGCTCCTCAAGATCCGTATCCACCTTGTCCGCCGCCGCCATCCTGGATTTTGCGTTGTCCTGGCGGGCACGATGGAGCGCCCGGAGCTCTTGGAAGTTGACGCTCATGGCCCGAAGGAGCTTCTCCTCTTGGGAACCGCCGCCCCCGGCGCTCGGTTCGTCAACAACCTCAAGCCCGGCGGCAGCGAGCGCCTCATCGTCGAACACCTCCCCCTCGGTTGGCGCCCTGGTGCTCGCCGTTCCCAGGAGGTGGTCGAACATGTCGTCGCCCACCTTCAAGTACTTGCCCAAGCCAGAGGCAGCAGAGGAGGAAGGCTGGTCATGAACCACCCCCTCCTCGACAGCGGCCCTACCGGCCTCCCCGGAAGGTCCCTTGGCGGCCTCCTCGGTGGCAATCTTTTTGGCCTCAGCCTCGGTGTCCCTGGCGACCTTTTCCATCACAGTGTCAATATCCTCCCGGTCCGCCGAGGAAGGGTCTGGATACCAAGAAGGGGAATAAGACAGTGGAAAGGTCAAGTTTCAAAAAGGAGAAGGAAGAACGGGGATGGGAAGCAAGCAACTCACCCATGCTAGGCTGGGAAGGAGTGCCCCCCTCCCTCCAATGTTCGTTGCCGGGGCAGAACCATTGGCACCCAAGCTCGCCTCCTCCTCTTCCATATCTGTGGGCTCGGTGGTGGATGCCCTTGCCGGGGACGCCCCTATGGGCGGTGTAGTCGAGGAGGGCGGCGTGTTGAGAGTGGCCTTTGGCGGCTCGTCCTGCTGTCGTTCTCCTGCTGTGAACCCGGTAAGGTCAACATTAAGAATTCACACCCCAATGTTCATGAGTGGAGGAGTGAGTGATGAGCTCACGCTAGGGGCTGAAGCGGGGACTATGCCGGAGCTGCTGTCCGGGCTGCTATCCACCAACACCAGCGTGCGTGAAGTACCCGCCGGGGGCCCGTCGCCCGTCGAGGATTTGGCCCTCTTCGCCGCCCTATGGACCAGCGTTTCCGTGTCCCTGTCAAGACAACATCAAGTCAAATGAGGATATCGCAGGAGTAAGGTCAGGAGATGATGGGGAGCGAAATACTTACTCGTTCCCCACATCCTCCTCTACTAGCTTCCTCTTCCTCGCCGGGCTAAAAGATCTGAGGTCAAACTCGGCCTCCAAGGTGTTGTCCGAAGGAGGAGGAGAAGGGGATGGGGTCCGATGCCGCTTGGACGAGGAGGAGGCAGTCGCTGTCCTCTTCACCACCGTGGCCTTTACAGCCTTCTTCGCTGCTGCGGCCTTCATCGCCCTCGTCTCGTGCACGAGCTGCCCCTGGGCCGGCTGCTGCTGCATGGTCCTGCCGGGCCGGACCGGCTTGCCAGAGCTGGCCCGCCGCAAGACGCGCTGCCTCCCCATGGTTGGGGTGTCGTTCACATCGACCTCCTCTTCGGATGACTCGTCGCCCGCGTCTTCAACTAGGGGGGCCCCGGCACCGGCGCCACTGGCCTCCCCGACAGACTCCGCCCACTTGGCAAGCTCTGTCTCCTCTGCGGCCGTGTCGGCCTCGTCCTCTATGGCGCCAATGATGCCGGCCTCCCTGGCGAGCGCTGCCTCCGTCGCCCTGGCGGCGATGTAGTCCAGCTCCGCCTTAGTGGTGTCTTGGATGAGCAGCGGCTCGTCACGGACGTAGCTCTCCGACAAAGTGTCGAAGAAGTCATACACCTTCTCCGCTGGCGGCTCAGCCCAGGCTGGGTCAAGGCCATGCACATTGAAGTCCGGCATCATGGCAATGATAGCGGACTGGCGAGAGTTATTGCTCAACAGGACCTGAGGGAGTCCCGGATTAGGGGGTCTCCGGACAGCCCAACTATATCCTTTGGTCGGACTGTTGGACTATGAAGATACAAGATTGAAGACTTCGTCTCGTGTCCGGATGGGACTCTCCTTGGCGTGGAAGGCAAGCTAGGCAATACAGATATGTAGATCTCCTCCCTTGTAACCGACTCTGTGTAACCCTAGCCCGCTCCGGTGTCTATATAAACCTGAGGGTTTAGTCAGTAGGACAACAACAATCATACCATAGGCTAGCTTCTAGCACTACAAAAAAAAGACACATCCGTGACATTTTGGGCCGAACAATTTTTTTTTCTATCATACATATGACACTTCTATGACGATAATTGTGACAAAACCCGGTATCATCATAGATGTGGTGGGCTCCTACTTCTATGACCAAAAATCATGACAGAAAATGGGCTTTTCATCCTGGGCGGGCCGGAGACGCAGCTACATGACATTCTTTGGGCCATCCATGACGGAAAAAACCGTGGTAGAAGCGAGGGGGAGGAAAATTTTGAGGAGTTGCGGTTACGGTGGGAGGTCGGGGGCGGCGATCGCTGCGTTCTCTCTCGTCGTCTGTGACGCGTGTGTGCGTAGGCGTTTCGCTCGCCGAACCGAGTGAGGCGTTGGGCTCTAATCGAACTCGAGCAATTGCCTTTGCATGCTACAGCGCATGAACCCGAGCGATCGATCGATGATCGATGCGAAGCCGACCAACCGATTCGCCGCTCTGCTGCTAACTAAAGCCGATCGATTGGATGAGCAGTGAGCCTTGCGGGGGGAGGGTCGGATGAGCGGTGGCGGTGGCATTGCCTCTGGATGAACAGGAACCCGTGGTGTGGAGGGCTGGATGAACAGTAGATAGTGGAGGTGTGGGCGTTGAGGGTTGGTTGAACAGGACCCCGTGGTGTGGAGGGCTGGATGAATAGTAGACGGTGGAGGGGTGCCCGTGGAGGGTGGTTGAGCGAGAGCGGTGGAGTAGCGCGGTGGAGGCTGGATGAGCAGGGAGCCCGTGGAGGTGGAGGAGGTCGGACGGTAGCCCGTGGAGGCTGGAGGAGGTCGGCGGTGGAGATGAACACTATCCCGTGGAGTCCGTTTCTGCACGCCACACCCTCCGATGAACGGGGCCCCGTTTGGACCGTAGGAGGTCCGTTTCGTCCGTTTTGCGGTACGCCACACCCCTCCCGATCAACAGGACATCCGTTTCGACCGTAGGAGGTCCGTTTCCTCCGTTTTGCGGTATGCCACACCCCTCCCGATCAACAGGACCACCGTTTCGACCGCAGGAGGTCCGTTTCCTCCGTTTTGCGGTACGCCAGGCCCCTCCCGATCAATAGGACCCCGTTTCGAACGTGGCCGGTCGAACACAAGGCCGTTTCCTCCATCGTGCGGTACGCCAGGCCTCGTTTCCATCGCCTGTTCTGTCCAAGCCCTCCCAATGAACACGACCACGCATTCCGTTCCGACCCAGCCATGTACGTATGCGCGACAGGCGTTCGAGACCCTGCCCGTATGCACGTACGTGGTCGTATTTTCTTTCTTGCACCCTCGCCGCTGTACGTACGTGTACATGCTACGTGCGCGCCTCTACTACGACACGTGCGCGCCTCTACATAAACCAATATATATGTATGTACACGTTCGCGACCAGAATGAAAACGCTACGTACGCTTAGACCAGGTGGGTCCCGACTGTCAGGCACTTCCTTACGTGCAAAGATGTAGCTGGTGGGTCCCAGCAGTCAGGGGGGCGAATCGTTTTTTTTTTTCGGACGCACTTCCATGCGTGCGAAG
Source organism: Aegilops longissima (assembly GCA_021605205.1). Lineage (NCBI taxonomy): Eukaryota > Viridiplantae > Streptophyta > Magnoliopsida > Poales > Poaceae > Aegilops > Aegilops longissima. The sequence continues at coordinate 91,865,401 of CM038679.1, read as the reverse complement.
ATGTAATCGGTGGGTCCCAGCAGACAGGGGAAACGTTTTCTCGCTAAATACGGTGGCCCATCCGGTGGGTCCCGGATGTCAGGTGGAGAAATAATTATTTTGCGCGTAATAAGGAGGCACTTCCTTGCTGCGGCCGTGGACCCGGCTGTCGGCCTCTCCGCGTGCAGTCCATATGCGATGGAAGCCATTCCTTGACCACGTTGACCACGCCGCTCCGAGAGCACCGGGCGGTGGACGGCGGCGAGGCCTAGGAAGGGGCGACACGGGCCGGGAAGGCAGCGGCGGTGGATGCCCTGCGTAGAGGAGTATGAGGTTCACTCGTTGGCTGCGGTGTGAGGCTGCGTCGCTCGCGGAATAACGGGGGTGTGGGTGCGTGAGGGATGGGCTGGCCAGCGATGGGAGTAGTAGGAGGCGGTGAGGCCTCCAGCGGCATCCACAGCCGGCCGCGGGCGGCGGGAGCGAGCAGCCTGACGGCGCTGCTTTAGGCGGCTGGAGCAAGAAGACCAGAGGTTGACGAAGCACTACGGCCGTCGGATGGACATCGTACGGTCACTCGAGCTAGAATCGTTCATATTGACTAAAGTTGACAAAGGCCCCCGTCCCAATCAACTTAGTAGGCCCATAAGTCAGCCTCCCACCATGGTGGGTCCCGGCTAGTGAGGAGTATTCATTTTTGTGCCTAATAAGGAGGCACTTCCGGTGGGTCGAGTTGACATTGTGAGAGCGTTTTTTTAAGTGAAATCGCTGGCCCATCCGGTGGGTCCCAGCAGTCGTGGAAGCGTTTTTTAAGTGAAATAAGGTGGCCCATCTGGTGGGTCACTGCTGTTAGGTGGAGGAATAATTACTGCGGCGTAATAAGGAGGCACTTCCTTGTGGCGCTTGGACCCGGTATCCAGCCTATCCACGTCTGATACTCTTCCGATGGAAGTCGATTCGTTGACCACGTTGACCACGCGCGCCGAGAGCACCAGGCGGTGGTGCTGACGACGGCGAGGCTTAGGAAGGGGACGACCAGACGAGGGAAGAGCGCAGCAGTGGTAGCTTTGTGCGGAGAGGATACGAGGTTCATCTGGTTACGCCACGGTGTGAGGCTACCGTCGCCGAGAATAACAGGGGTCTTGGTGAGTAGAGGATGGCACGGCCAGCGGTGGGAGTAATGCAGGCGGTGAGGCCTCCGGCATCTGGCCGACCACGAGAAGCGAGAGCAGCGACACGACCGGTGCTGCTTTGGGCGGTGGAGCAAGAAGACCATAGGTTAAAGAAGCACTACGGACGTTGGATGGACATCGACGATCCTGCAGCTAGAATCATTTATATTGACTAAGTTGACAAAGCCCTTGGTACGCGTCAACTTAGCAGGCCCACAGCTCGGATTTGGCAGAGAACATATAGTCCATTTGCGACTCTTAAGAATGTACATCCCATTTTTCAATTCTAATGGAATTTACTACAGCCCATTTACGGGTTTGTTAAAAGTACAACCCAACTTCTAGCTAGGACAACGATTAATAATTTCAAACAACCGCTCAAAACAGAATTCAAAAAAAAATTCCCACATTTTGATGGGATCCGAAATATCTTTATCCAAAATTTCTAGTCAGTTAAATATAATTTCAAAATAAAGTTGTATCACGTTAAAATCCAATGAAATATTACACGCGCAACAAGTAATGAAATTAAAATTTCCAAATTCCAAAAATAATATATTTTCAAACTAATTACGTGTTTGGTGCATAGTAATTGCCCGTTATTATAATTACATCCCATTTATTATTTCTTAAAGTCCATTTTCTTGTTAAGCCTAATGCATACCTCCTAAAACTTTGCAGCCAACAGCGGATAACAAGTTGACCGGATATTGTGTACAACCTGTCGGCCTTGATTGCATTGCTGATGTTGAAAAAAGGCCTTGTAATACAGTACAACCTAACATGGTTACTCAGCCCACATTCGAGGGGCCGGAAGGCCCAAACAAGGCTTCTGTACAACTTTTGAAGTCATGAGCTCAATTAATAACTTAAGAAAAAGTTAGATTACAGTTGAGGAGTCTGGACTAGGGGTGTCCGGATAGCGAACTATCATCTTTGGTGGGACTCTAGACTATGAAGATACAAGATTGAAGACTTAGTCCCATGTCAGGATGGGACTTTCCTTGGCGTGGAAGGCAAGCTTGGCGTCTGGATATGTAGATCTCCTACCATTGTAACCGACTCTGTGTAACCCTAACCCTATCCGGTGTCTATATAAAGCGGAGGGTTTTTAGTCCGTGGGACGAACAACAATCATACCATAGGCTAGCTTCTAGGGTTTAGCCTCTACGATCTCGTGGTAGATCTACTCTTGTACTACCCATATCATCAATATTAATCAAGCAGGGTAGGGTATAACCTCCATCGAGAGGGCCGAACACAGGTAAAAACATCGTGTCCCTTGTCTCCTGTTACCATCCGCCTAGGCGCATAGTTCGGGACCCCTACCGAGATCCGCCGGTTTTGACACCGACATTGGTGCTTTCATTGAGAGTTCCTCATGTGCCGTCGCCGTTAGGAAGGATGCCTCATCCGTCTTTAAAGGCGATACTATCGCCAAAGGCCTTGGCCCTTGGTGAGACTCTTGGCTAGGTGGTTTCTTATGACCGCCAGATTCGTTAACCGCGCCGACAATGACTTCTCGAGTCGCCGAAACCAATCTTCGCGTTAACTCGAAACTTGCCAAGCAGTTAGATCGATCGAGCTCTCCTCCGTAAATGAGCTCTTGGATCGCATCGCCGCCTCGAGTCGCCACGGACTACGACCAGATCGGGCCTAAAACCGATCCGAGAGATCAACTCTCCCGGGCTACCCATCATGTTGCTGTGATAGAGGAGCAATCGGCGATTCTTCTTCTATCTTAAGGACTAGCTACGTCCGATTCCCGATCCTCCATGCGGATTCCCGAGAGGGACGGACGTCGATCAAGCCACGAACTTAAAGTCGGCGGCGGGTTGGATTCATTGGATAGCATTCAAAATCCAAACTTCCAAGTTCGGAAACTTCTCGGCCCCTGAGTCTTAAATTGAACGGGGTTCCGGATCTAGTTCCACCCGCCCACCCAAACATTAGCGATCTATCCCGAATTCGGCAAGAGTCCGCTGAAGCAGTACATCATTACTGGGCCAGATTCCTCCTGGTTTTGGACAGGATAAAGGACAGCCGAGAGGAGGACGCAATCTCACTTTTCTGCAATAGTTGCACGGACAAGGGAATCCTAAACGCCATAAGTCGTCGTGAAATTACACGCTTGCTGACTTGGTTACCATAGTACAAAAGTACTGTGCGATGGAAAGCGCTTGGAAAACCGAAAGTAAATTTTGGGATAATCCGGCCCCGAATACAGCCCTAGTCCGAAATAAAAGGGTGCATCATCACCAAGCACCTGGGTTACATCAAAAACAAATACCCCTAAAGGGCGCGGAACCGTATTGGAGGGTTGGCTAAGCGGACCCTGCAAAATTCATAGCACAGAGGCGCCACTCCAACTCATAGCCTTCGAGCATGTTGGATACTACGGCAGGTGGCCAAAGGAGGCGAAGAGCTTCTAGCCTCAAAATCCCAGCCCAGCAACACCAGTACGGTATTAACAATCTTGAGACTTTCGCATCAAATAACATGCGAAGCGAACACTCCATAACCTTGCGAAGTCTACCAAGTAGCAACAATAAATCCATGGGTGACACGACTATTACCTTTAATGCCGTGATGAACCCAAATTCGAACAGGCGAGCACCACCGCATTGGTCCTCAATCCAATAGTGGGCGGCTTTCGCCTTACTAAGGTACTCATGGATGGCGGCAGCGGACTAAACCTCATCTACGAGGAAACCCTCCGAAAAATGGAAATAGACTGGAACCACATTGAGCGAAGCAGCACAACCTTTAGAGGAATAATCCCTAGCCGGGAAGCATGCTGCACAAGAAAAATCACACTGGACGTAGTGTTCGGCTCGCCGGACAATTACAGGTCCGAGGGGGTCACATTTCAAGTGGCCCTGTTCAGCAGCAGATATCACGCTTTATTAGGGCGAGAGGCATTCACAATTTTTCAAGCTATACCCCACTATGGGTACATGAAGCTTAAAATGCCCGGACCTAATGGAATCATCACTCTCGCTAGTGATCTGAACATAGCACTCCGCGCCGAAAATAAGACGGCCGCACTAGCCCTCGAGGCACTATCCGAAGCCCTAGCGGCCGAGGAACTCACTGCGATGCGCTCCACGGTGCACATGGACGATGTGGTACTTGATAAAAGATCCAAGTCCACCTCTTTTAAACCAGCGGATGAAATAGTCAAATTCCAAGTCCACCCAACGGACCCTGCAAAGAGGGCCTCCATTGGGGCACAATTAAACCCTGATGTAGACGCGCACTATGAGAATTTCTACGAAAACTGGGACATTTTGCCGCACCCTTGGACATGCCAGAATCCCGTCGGCTGGCGGCGCAGCCTAAATATCCTAAAAGTTCAAGCCGATTAAACAGGCTCTTGGCGCTTTTCGAACCCAAGAGGCAGGCCATGGGAGAGGAGCTAGCCAAACTTATGGGCCGGATTCATCGGAGATATAAAACATCCGGACTGGCTAGCAAATCTGGTGATGGTACCAAAGAAGGATAAATCCTGGCGCCTATGTGTTGATTTCAAAGACCTTAATAAGGCTTTCCCAAAGGATACCTTCCCCCTCCCTCGCATTGATCAAATTATCGATGCTATAGCAGGACACAACTCATTGTGCTTCCTCGACGCGTACTCCGGCTACCACCAAATCAAGATGGCGGAGCCAGACCAAGCAGCAACAGCATTCATCACTCCATACGGCCCATTCTGCTTCAACACAATGCCCTTCGGGCTCAAAAACGCCGGCGCAACATATCAGTGCATGATTCAGACATGTCTGGCAAACCAGATCGGCAAAATAGTGGAAGCATATGTAGATGACGTGGTCGTAAAATCCAAGCATGTCGAAACTCTAGTAGACGACTTGAGGCTCACATTCGACAATCTCGAAAATATGACATTAAGCTCAATCCGGAAAATCGTCTTGGCGTTCCAGCGGAAAGCTCTGAGGCTTCATTGTGTCCGGTAGAGGAATTGAAACAAACCCAGCCAAGATCGGAGCTCTGTCACAATTGGATATTCCAAAGACCTCAAACAAATACAAAATTATTTGGATGCGTGGCGGCTCTAAGCCGCTTTATTTCCGTTGGGAGAAAAGGCGTTACCCTTTACCGCCTCCTCCGGCGCACCGAACACTTGAGTGGATGGATGCATACGGCGGACTCGAAGAAATAAAAGCCATATTGGCAACAAATCCGGTCTGGGCGCCCAACATGGGCGAACCAATGCTATTATATATCGCGCAACACATCAAGTTGTTAGAGGCGGTGCTCGTCGTCGAGCGAGAAGCGGACGGACACAGGTTCCCTCTTCAAAAACCGGTTTACTATGTGTCCCTTGTCCTAACTCCATGCAAGTCCGGTACCCACATTATCAAAAGATAGCATACGCGGTGTTCATGGCATCCGGAAGCTGCGACACTACTTTCAAGAGTGTTCGATAGCGGTAGCCTCGAAGTACCTCTTAATGACATTATAAACAACGCGACGCGATGGGCGGATTGCTAAATGGGCCATAGAGCTCCTTCCATTCGACATAACCTATAAGCCACGACGAGCTATTAAGTCGCAGGTTTTGGCCGACTTCGTGGCGAATGGACGAAGCGAACTCCCTAAAGATGCTGGCGCATACTCAATTGGATCATGCACTTTGGCGGCTCCAAAATGTTGGCGGCCTAGGGGCTGGCGTCGTCTGGCGTCCCCAACCGGGGACACAGTCCAATCGTCCTTGAGATAATGTATACGGACTCCAACAACGCGGCGAATCTGAGGCCCTTCGCACGGCCTCGGATGGCGATCTCCATGGGCATTAAGCGCCTAGAGGTGCGCGAGGATTGAACCTCGCGATATCTCAAATAAGCGGAGACTTTGATGCCAAAGATCCGAAAATGGCAGCGTACCGCAATGCGGTCCTAAAAATGTCAGACGCAGTTGAAGGGCTCGAATTTCATCATATAGCCGGGATAACAACCAGGTGGCGGATGTATTGGCACGCAGCGGCGCAAAACGCGATGCCGTCCCGCCCAACATCTTCCTAGAACGGCTGTTCAAGCCATCCGTACTATGGGAAGGGGAGTCCAAAAATAACAATCCGAACCCAACGCCTTGCACGACACGAACACTCGACACAATCGGAGGCTCGCCAGCGAGATAACACCCTCCGCCTACGAAATAATGGCGGTTATCGCCCGTGGATGGAACCATTCCTAGCCTATCTAACTAGGCAGGAACTCCCGAAGACCAAAATGAGGCTCGCTGCATAATGCGGCGATCCAAAGCCTATAAAGTCCATGAGGAGAGCTCTATAAGAAAAGCACAACAGAGTCCTTCAAAGGTGTATCTCCGAAGAGGAAGGTGAAACCTCTGGCTGAAATTCATGCGGACTGGGTGGGCACCACTCCGCAGCCGGGCCCTTGTAAGCAAGGCCTTCCGTGACAGGATTTTATTGGCCGGCGGCCGGGCAGATCGCATGATTTAGTCCAACGATCGTCGGTTGCCAGCTTTTGCTAACCAAAGCCACATGCCACCCACCGCCCTCAAAACTATACCCATCACCCGCGTTCGCGGTCAGGGGCTTGACATGGTTGGACCCCTTAAGGGAGGAACCCACAAGTAAAAATACCTATTGGTCATGGTGGATAAATTCACCAAATGGATAGAGGCCAAGCCTGTTAAAACGGCCGAATCCGGGCCGGTGATAGACTTCATATCAGGGGTAGTACACTGTTACGGCGTCCCCCACAGTATCATCACTGATAACGACACCAACTTCACGGCCGATGAGGTCAAATTATGGTGCAAAAACATGGGCATCAAGCTCGATTATGCTTCAGACTATCACCCTCAAACCAACGGCCAAGTCGAGCGAGCAAACGGTCTAATCATGAGCGGCATTAAACCCAGACTAGTGCGGTCCCTCAAGGAATCTAACATGCACTAGGTTGAGGAGCACGACTCCGTACTCTGGGGGCTGCGGACCACGCCGAATCGTACAACCGGATTCACACCATTTTTTATGGTGTACGGCGCAGAGGCAGTCTTGCCCTGCGACATAATGCATGACTCACCTCGGCGTGCGCATGTATGAAGAAAGAAGAAGCCGAGCTCGATCGGCAGGACAGTTGGGCGCATTGGAGGAGGAGCATGGCGTGGCAAAAGCTCGTTCCGCATTTTATCAACAGCAGGCTTGAAGATATCAAAGCGAGGAAATGCGGGCCAAAGCTTACAGCGTTGGCGAACTAGTTCTCGCTTTGCGGACAAGAAAAAGGACAAACTCAAGCCCAAATGGGAAGGTCCCTTCATCATCGACCAGGTCCTCACCGGCGGAGCATACCGTTCTGAAACACATCGGATAACCGACTCGAGGCGAACCCATGGAGCGCAGCCCATCTCGAAGATTCTCGCCTAAGCGCGGACTCCAGTCGTCTCCTTCCTCCGTCCACATTTTCTATTTTTGTTGTCTTTTATTTCTCTCCTTACTCCTCCTTCTTCTTGAAGCCATTAGAGGCTCGTTTGCGCTTTGTTCGCACATACTTGATGCGTTGTCCATGCTCATTATACCTTGGGGCTTCTTTGACAAAATCTTATTTATACGGGCTTCATGCCCAACACATGTGTCAAACTTTCACATGTACCTTTTACTCACCATTATATGCATCGATATGACTTAAATTTTGGTCAAGCTGGGTTGCCTGGCTCCTGTGCTTACCCCTACGTTCACGATTGTTCGGCTAGGTGGTAAAGGGAGCACCTCTGCGATTATTCTTGCCGGGTCAGCGGATGTGTACCTCGGTGGGTGAAGCGAAAGCTAAGCGTTCTTAAGGGAATATTCGGTCGGTGAACTGAAAGATGATTTTTAACTATTTATCCATCTGCCCCCAGATGATTTTCTGCTTTCTTAGAAGTTTGGACATGCACTTTAGGGCTTGCCTCCCAGGGAAAGGAACCCATAACAGAACTATTCTCCCTGGAAGATGTTTCTTACTATCCATGTAATATAACATAACTAGTTGGGCACTTGTCTGATACAGCAATAATGACCCCTACGCCTTGTCTCGATGCATGCCCCAGTTCTTACATAACCGCAAGGGTATTCGGACACACTCCAGACTATTGGGTCCCGAGGTCGAAGCGAAAAGGTCCACTATGACAAGCGATCTACAATCCGGCTAGAAGACATTTTTCATGTCATATTCAATTACATAGTCAACTCGAATAATTGTATTCCTCCTCAATGCCATCTAATAGGCTATCTAATTTACAATCTTCTTGGGAATACTTGATGGCCAATTCTACTTGGCCGTACACTAAGCTTACGAGGATCTCCTTCCCATCAGGCCCCACAGTCCGACCTCGGCCATGTGGTTTGGGTCAACAACCGTGTGCAGCGTCTTTACCATAGCCCGAGCCTCCCTGGCGCCTTGATGACAGGCTGATATCTTCCATAGTCGGAGCGCGCCGTGCTCCTTGAAGCCGCTCTGCCAGCTCCCCAATGCCTTGAGCAGGAGATAGATAGCCACAAGGCACAGGCGGCGCCTTTCATCACCTGCCGAACTTCGTTCGTGCGGTAGCGTTGATTCGGGAAGAAGATCACCCGAACTGGGCATCTCCTCCTCGGGGCGACCTATGAGCAAGCCTACATACATGTTTATGTTAGTCGCCTTCCTCGCCGAACTCTTTCAAAGTTCGTTCAAGCTCTTCTTGAAAATGGCAGCAAGCCGTCGATTCTCCTTCTGGTCAGACAAGCTGACACGAACATCCTTTAGTTCCTCACCTAGTTGGGTGTTGGCATCTTGGACGTTATTTTTCTCCTGCCGCACCCTCGTAAGCATGCTCTCACCGGCCTTCAACCGACGCAAGAGCTGTTGCTTGTCCGGATCTAGTCCGGCGCCATCTGCAATATTATTGTCAGATTTACACACACGCCACACTTCATAAACTATTTATCTTTTGAGGCATATATTACCAGAGGGGGTCTCTGTGGCTCCCCCTATAGCGGCTAGTGTGGCCTCAAGTTGGGCCTTGCATTCTTCAAGCTCCTGGGACAGTAGGGTATTCTTTTTTGTAAGATCCTGCATAACAAATGATCCTTAAATCAGTTATTCTAACTATTTTAAGTCTTGGGGCTCTTGGCATATATAAGCATCAAATTTCCTCACCGTATGTCCTTTACATCTTGTTTAGTAGCTCTGGCTAGACCATCTTGGCGGCGCGGAGTGCGCATCTCGAATTGAAGGCATTCAAGGCCTCTTGGGAGAAACATGTGTCATGAAGAACTGTCTGGCGGCGCCTGTGATTCATGGTGCTCTCCACCTCGGAGTTGGTGGCAGATAATCTGTCGGCATCCTCTGTCGGAGGAGCATCCGACGCACGCCTCGTGCTCACCTCCGCTTCGCACCGGCTTTGGAGCCTGGCTGGCGGAGGTTCGATTAACAACCTCTCCGGACTCGGTCCGCGGCGCTCTTTTCTGAAAAGAGCACCAGTGTTAGTCGCCTTCCGGTATCAATCACAGGAATATGGTGCAGCGCCATACCGTTGCGGCGGAGTTTCGATCCGGACCGCACTTCTTTTTAACTGCGGGCCGTACTACCCCTTGTTGGCTAGCCGCCGTGGCTCGGCCTCTGCCTCAAGGCACCCCTGCGAAACACCATTGGTATATGGTGATCAAAAAAATAAGCACGGATGGGTCATTATCAGAGTATTGGGACCTCGGTCTCAGTTACCTGTGAGGCTGGAAGTATTCTGGGGTAATCGGCCGTAATGGCGACCAAGGCATTATCGATGCTCAGTTGGTGATACCCCATCAATCAGCTCCACCAATATGTCCGGATCCTCTTCGGAGGCCGGATCGAGGGACCGTTCCGGATCCTCGGGTTGTGGGGGCGGGCTGTGTATCTTCTCCACGGCCCGGCGCAGTTCCTGCGTAGAAACCATGAAATGAGATATTTAACCACGGGAACATGGATCGGACAGGCCACAAAGATATTTTCTTACCCAACTTCGAGGATTATTCGAAGAAAACCCGTCCAGTGGACTGACGCGGAGAAAATCCTCCTCTTCCCCTTTGTACATGGCGGACAAGGTCTTCACCAGTTCGGTGACCGATCCCGGCCCTTTGCGGCCATGGCGGGTGGTATTGTCCTCCCCGTTGAAGTCCCACATGGGGTGGCCCCTATATTGGAGCGGCTGCACTCCCCTCATAATGCAGATTTCCATGACTCCAATCATGGTCAATCCGGCATGAGCCAGTAATCTTATTCGGCTCATCAAGTAAAGGACGTCCCGATCATTTTCCCTCTGGGCTCCACGGGCGCCAGCTTAGGCGCTTCTTCAGAGGAGTGTTGCTAAACTCCGGAAGGCCGATCTGAACAGGATCCGGCAGCGGGACGTCCTCCATGTAAAACCATTCCAAAGGCCAGTCTTCGGACGCCTTCTTCGGGGTTCCGGATAGATATCTGGTCCCGGCAATGCGCCATAGTTCGGCTCCGCCCACTTGATATATTGACCCCTCATGAGAACGGGGTACTAGGCAGAATAATCTCTTCCACAGCACAAAATGAGCCTCGATGCCCTAGAACAGTTCGCAAAGGGCCACGAAGCCCGGCGATGTGCAAAATGGAGGCGGCGAAGGGTGGTGCAGCTGGAGGCCGTAGAACTCCAAGAGCCCCGGAGAAAGCAGATGGATTGAAATCCGAGTCCTCTTACTAGATAAGAGACAAAGCATACCCGCTCTCCTTTAGAGGGATCGGTGACACTCTCCGCTTGCTTTCCGCCCTTGTGGGTGGCAAGTCCGGCTCGAACGGAACCATGAAGGCCAGGGAAGAAATCCCTTGGTTTGGAGTATAACTAGCTCGCTATCTGGATCGAGCATCTCTCCCAATTTCGGCTGAGGGCTGGAGCGCGAGAAGGAGGAGCCGCGTCGGCCCATCCATGATGGAATGGGTTTTGTCAAAAGCGCTCCGATGAAGGCTTGTGGAGGGGGATGGTGTGACTCAGATCTAGATCCTCGCCCTTTTATAGGCGGCTCATTTGCGCAGCTAGGGGGTAAGTGTAAAATACCCTGGCTTTTCGCATTCATTCAAACACGTGGAAGATGGTCATTATTGGGCGTGGAAGCCAAGGGCGCAGCATTTATCGAAGCGGACACTATTCGACAAGTATATGGAATTTGGAGAAGAACCCGCCGCAATGCCGAAGACAAACTACGCGCGGACTCATCGTCATTGAAGCCTGGTTCGAGGGCTCTTGAGGAGTCTGGACTAGGGGTGTCCGGATAGCGAACTATCATCTTTGGCGAGTCTAGACTATGAAGATACAAGATTGAAGACTTCGTCCCGTGTCCGGATGGGACTTTCCTTGGCGTGGAAGGCAAGCTTGGCGATACGGATATGTAGATCTCCTACCATTGTAACCAACTCTGTGTAACCCTAACCCTATCCGGTGTCTATATAAACTGGAGGGTTTTAGTCCGTAGGACGAACAACAATTAAACCATAGGCTAGCTTCTAGGCTTTAGCCTCTCTGATCTCGTGGTAGATCTACTCTTGTACTACCCATATCATCAATATTAATTAAGTAGGAGTGGGGTATTACCTCCATCGAGAGGGCCCGAACCTGGGTAAATACATCGTGTCCTTTGTCTCCTGTTACCATCCGCCTAGACGCACAGTTCGGGACCCCCTACCCGGGATCTGCCAGTTTTGACACCGACAACAGTGGATCCTAATTAAAAGCTGTCACGAGCAAATAAATAATTCAACGGGTCCCACTTGTGCATGTCTTGGCGTGTGTGTGTGTGTGTGTGTGTGTGTGAGAGAGAGAGACCCATGGTCGATGCTCATAAATACATCTTTCAGCCATATGCATTGCGATGCTCGGTAAAAACTTATATAGTTGACACTATCATATAGAACATCATAGCACACTGAACTTGCATACAAAAATTTCACGCATGGCGGCACAATCAGGATGGAAGCGGTGGATCGCCACGGGAAGAGCTATGTTGAAACCAGCGAAGTCGTACATAACGGTTCATCGTCTTTATAAATGACGGGAAATATCTTGAATGTTGTGCAAAGAAAATGCATGCACAACACAACAAGTTCTGCTAGCACATTAAGTTGACGTACAACCCTTTCTAAAAAAAGTCCAGGTACAAAATTAGAACAGGCCACAATCAAATGTACTAGCATGTCAGTGCTTCAGACCCATAACACGGATTTAACTAGTACTATCTGACAAGATTCAGTTGTTACCTCAAATTAGAGCACATCCAGGCAGCCAGCCCTGCCTCTTCTCCCAAAGAAGCAGTGGCCTCCGCCGCGTGATGGAGTAGGCCCTGTGCCATCCATCGTTCTGAGCAACACGGGGAAAGTCTGACGTTGACTCCTGTAATGGACGTCGTCGATGGACCCTGGCACCGGTGGCGGCGGCAGGACTTCGATTGATGGATTGACCACTTCTTCGACATGCACGAACACTCGATACAGGTACATCCCTAACATGGTCTGCGGCGGCCTTGGTGGCGATGAATAGTACAACCCCGGTTCCTGCACCGGTATCTCAACACTAATCACCTTCGGTATGGTGGACGGCTTCTTCATCCATGCCATAACCGTCAGAGCCCAGCTGTTTGGAGGAACAAACATACTTACGAGCTCACCTCCAAGGTCGTTGATAAGCTCGTTCATGGACTCGTTGTTCCAAGCACGTCGAGGCATGCCGTGGAAGTTAAGCTTTGTTAAAAACTCAAGCTCAGAGGGCACCGAGCCCCATCCTGGGTGCCACCGATCAAAGCTCACAAGTGTGCCATCGCAGAACAAACGCCGGGAAGATTCGAACACACGACTGCAGTCGAAAGTTGTTCAGAACCTGATGAAGAAATCTGCCAGTGGCGGACAGACTTCGACGAGCAAGTCACTTATTTGGATGTCTTGCACAATGCCAAGAGCTTTGACAAGGTCGTCCGGCGAGACGGGAGGCCAGTCTCCGTTGATGGTTACCATCAGCACTTTGCCGGCAAACTGGTCGTCAAGCGCCGCCATGCCACTGTTGAGCGACAACACGCAGCGACCGAAGGTAGGACGGACCTCAGGATCTCCGGATCAGAGATCCGCGTTGACCGGTGACATGATAGTGTGCTTGAGTACAGGGAGTACAGGAGGGGGATTTGGGGGAACTAGAGTAGGAATCGAGATTCCAGAGGTGGGGGAGGGGCGGGAGACTCGGGATGAAAAGGTAGCTTGAATTTCGAGCACGCGCCAATATGCTCTCGGCGCATAGCGCAAAAAACACCAGATGGCGCCCACATGTCGGCCTAAGAGTCCTTATTCTTTCTTTTTTGGAGAGCCCGGCCTTTTTTTTCAGGATCTTTTGAGAGCCCGGCCCGAGAGTCATAATTGACCTGTTTGGCATTGCGTTACTACTCGGCCCATATTCAGCGACACCTCACTGGCCCAAACAAGTGTACATCATCGAAAAGACAGTGAGCTCAAATTATATAACTTGAAAAAAGGAGATATACTACGAACCTTTGGAGAATGGTGATGCCCTCATTTAGCCCACCAGTAGTTCGAGACAATAAACAGTTCGAAACAACGATATATACAACATTCAAACACTGACTAGTGACTACTACTGACATAAACAGCAAGACATGATAGTTCATAAGAAGTCTTGCTACACCACCAAAACGTACCCATCTGTAGCGCTCAGACTCTCGTGATCCAAACGAGAATGACATTCTAAACAGAAGCAACTATTACATAGAAAGACTGACATAGACGAGGATGACCAAATGACAAGGATTATGCATAACAAAAGAAAGAACTACCCATCCAGAACCAGCAACAAAGACAACAAAGTCATTCGAAGAGATGATCCAACACCATCATAATTTGCAGCCCCGCTTCAGCGACCAGTGATCCGGAGACACCAGTACTCCACCCTTTTGATGCAACAGCCCAATTACCTATCAACCTGAAGGCTTGAACCACATCACTGCCTGTCGTAATTGAGACATCCAAGGATCAAAGTTAATCCGGATGCCTTTGTCATTCTCACCTTCTTTTGGCTGCAGGCTGTATCGTTGACAACCAGGGGAGTATGCTCCTGAACTCCTAGGGATCGCCGTGTAGACACAGTTTTCCATAGCAAGCAGAGCCTCTCGCCATCAAGGTCCTTGCCAGCGGTGATCTCTCTGTTAATCGGATAATTGAGTCCGAGAAGCAGAGTGTGAACCAAGGCTGTTTACCCGCCTCCAACTAAAAAATCCTAAAGGCCCTAACAAGCTGGTATCCTGCTCATAGACGTAACAGCCGCTATCTGGATACTCATGTATTACACGGTGCTTGTATACAGTGGGGTTTTTGAAATATAACTTTTCCGGCTCATGTGTCCGAATGATCATCAGTCTTTTGCCGTTGTCTAATCGAGCGAGGAACCAGTTGTGCTTCCCTGTTTTTGGCAAAGGTGGTGTAATTACAAAGGGCAGTAACTGTAGGGACACTACTGTTGGGGAACGTAGTAATTTCAAAAAATTTCCTACGAACACGCAAGACTATGGTGATGGCATAGCGAGAGGGGAGAGTGTCCGTCCACGTACCCTCGTGAGACCCGAAAAGCGGGCGTTATATCAACATGGTTGATGTAGTCGTGCGTCTTCACGATCCGACCAATCCAAGCACCGTTACTCCGGCACCTCCGAGTTCTTGGCACACGTTCAGCTCGATGGCGATCCCGGGCTCCGATCCAGCAAAGCGTCGGGAGGAGTTCCGTCGACGACGGCGTGGTGGCGATCTTGATGTTCTACCGTCGCGGGGCTTCGCCTAAGCACGCTACAATATGATCGAGGTGGAATATGGTGGAGGGGCACCGCACACGGCTAAGGCGATCACGAAGATCAACTTGTGTGTTCTAGGGTGCCCCTGCCCCGTATATAAAGGAGCAAGGGGAGGGCGGCCGGCCCTAGGAGGGCGCCAAGGAGGGAGTCCTCCTCCTAGTAGAGTAGGACTCCCTTTCCTAGTCCTACTAGGAAGAAGGAAGGGGAAGGAAGAGAGGGAGAGGGAGAGGGAAGGGGCCGCCCCCTCCTTGTCAAGTCGGACTCCCCATGGGAAGCGCGCCACCTCCTGGTGCAGCCCTCTCTCTCCCTCTTGGCCCAATAAGGCCCATTACTTCCCGGGGTTCGGTAACCCCTCGGCACTCCGGTTTTCTCCGGAAACTTCCGGAACCTTTCGGTGTCCGAATATAGCCGTCCAATATATCAATCTTTATGTCTCGAACATTTGAGACTCCTCGTCATGTCCGTGATCACATCCGGGACTCCGAACTCCTTGGTACATCAAAATACATAAACTCATAATATAACCGTCATCGAAACCTTAAGCGTGCGGACCCTACGGTTCGAGAACAATGTAGACATGGCGAGACACGTCTCGGTCAATAACCAATAGCGGGACCTGGATGCCCATATTGGCTCCTACATATTCTACGAAGATCTTTATCGGTCAGACCGCATAACAACATCGTTGTTCCCTTTGTCATCGGTATGTTACTTGTCCGAGATTCGATCGTCGGTATCAATACCTAGTTCAATCTCGTTCTTGGCAAGTCTCTTTACTCGTTCCGTAATACATCATCTCACAGCTAACTCATTAGTTGTAATGCTTGCAAGGCTTAGTGATGTGTATTACCGAGAGGGCCGAGAGATACCTCTCAACAATCGGAGTGACAAATCCTAATCTCGAAATCGCCAACCCAACATCTGCCTTTGGAGACACTGTAGTACTCCTTTATAATCACCCGATTCGTTGTGACGTTTGGTAGTACCAAAGTGTTCCTCCGGTAAGCGGAGTTGCATAATCTCATAGTTATAGGAACATGTATAAGTCATGGATAAAAGCAATAGCAACATACTAAGCGATCGGATGCTAAGCTAATGGAATGGGTCATGTCAATCAGATCATTCAACTAATGATGTGACCTTGTTAATCAAATGACAACTCCTTTGTCTATGGTTAGGAAACATAACCATCTTTGATTAACAAGCTAGTCTAATAGAGGCATACTAGTGACACTCTGTTTGTCTATGTATTCACACATGTATTATGTTTCGGTTAATACAATTCTAGCATGAATAATAAACATTTATCATGAAATAAGGAAATAAATAATAACTTTATTATTGCCTCTAGGGCATATTTCCTTGAGTCTCCCACTTGCACTAGAGTCAATAATCTAGATTACATAGTAATGATTCTAACACCCATGGAGTCTTGGTGTTGATCATGTTTTGCTCGTGGAAGAGGCTTAGTCAGCGGGTGCTGCTACATTCAGATCCGTATGTATCTTCAAATCTCTATGTCTCCCACGGACTAAGTCCGGATGGAATTGAAGCGTCTCTTGATGTGTTTGGTTCTCTTGTGAAATCTGGATTCCTTTGCTAAAGCAATTGCTCGATATTGTCACAAAAGATTTTCATTGGACCCGATGCACTAGGTATGACACCTAGATCGGATATGAACTCCTTCATCCAGACTCCTTCATTAGCTGCTTCGAAGCTGCTATGTATTCCGCTTCACATGTAGATCCCTTCTGACGCTTTGTTTAGAACTGCACCAACCGACAGCTCCTCCGTTTAGTGTAAATCACGTATCCGGTTTGCGATTTAGAATCGTCCGGATCGGTGTCAAAGCTTGCATCAACGTAACCGTTTCGATGAGCTCTTTGTCACCTCCATATCGAGAAACATATCCTTAGTCCTTTTCAGGTATTTCAGGATGTTTTTGACGCTGTCGATGATCCACTCTGGATTACTTTGGTACCTCCTGCTAAGCTTATAGCAAGGCACACATCAGGTCTGGTACACAGCATTGCATACATGATAGAGCCTATGGCTGAGGCATAGGAACATCTTTCATTTTCTCTCTATCTTCTGCGGTGGTGGGCATTGAGTCTTACTCAACTTCACACCTTGTAACACAGGCAAGAACCCTTTCTTTGCTTGATCCATTTGAACTTCTTCAAAACTTTGTCAAGGTATGTGCTTTGTGAAAGTCAATTAAGCGTCTTGATCTATCTCTATAGATTTTGATGCCCAATATGTAAGCAGCTTCACCGAGGTCCTTCATCGAAAAACTCTTATTCAAGTATCCCTTTATGCTATCCAGAAATTCTATATCATTTCCGATTAGTAATATGTCATCTACATATAATATCGAAATGCTCTGAGCTCCCACTCACTTTCTTGTAAATCTGAGGCTTCTCCAAAAGTCTGTATAAACCCAAATCTTTGATCACACTATCAAAGCGTTTATTCCAACTCCGAGATGCTTGCACCAGTCCATAAATGGATCGCTGGAGCTTGCACACTTTGTTAGCTCCCTTTGGATCGATAAAACCTTCTGGTTGCATCATATACAACTCTTCTTCCAGAAATCCATTCAGGAATGCAGTCTTTACATCCATTTGCCAAATTTCATAATCATAAAATGCGGCAATTGCTAACATGATTCGGACAGACTTAAGCATCGCCACGGGTGAGAAGGTCTCATCGTAGTCAATCCCTTGAACTTGTCGAAAACCCTTTGCGACAAGTCGAGCTTTAATAATGATAATATTACCGTCGGCGTCGGTCTTCTTCTTGAAGATCCACTTGTTTTCTATTGCTTGCCGACCCTCGGGCAAGTCAACCAAAATCCATACTTTGTTTTCATACATGGATCCCATCTCAGATTTCATGGCCTCAAGCCATTTTGCGAATCTGGGCTCACCATCGCTTCTTCATAGTTCGTAGGTTCATCATGATCTAGTAGCATGACTTCCGAACAGGATTACCGTACCACTCACAGTGCGGATCTTACTCTGGTTGATCTCGAGGTTACAGTAGTAACTTGATCTGAAGTTTCATGATCAACATCATCAACTTCCTCACTATTTGGTGTAGATGTCGCAGAAACCTGTTTACGTGATAAACTACTTTCAAATAAGGGAGAAAGGTACAGATTACCTCATCAAGTTCTACTTTCCTCCCACTCACTTCTTTCGAGAGAAACTCCTTCTCTAGAAAGGATCCATTCTTAACAACAAATGTCTTGCCTTCGGATCTGTGATAGAAGGTGTACCCAACTGTCTCCTTTGGGTATCCTATGAAGACACATTTCTCGATTTAGGTTCGAGCTTATCAGGTTGAAGTTTTTCACATAAGCATCGCATCCCCAAACTTTAAGAAACGACAACTTTGGTTTCTTGCTAAACCATAGTTCATAAGGTGTCGTCTCAGCGGATTTTGATGGTGTTCTATTCAGCGTGAATCGGCCGTCTCAAGAGCATAACCCCAAAACGATAGCGGTAAATCTGTAAGAGACATCATAGATCGCACCATATCTAGTAAAGTGCGATTACGACGTTCGGACACACCATTGCGCTGTGGTGTTCCGGGTGGCGTGAGTTGCGAAACTATTCCGCATTGTTTCAAATGTAGACCAAACTCGTAACTCAAATATTCGCCTCCACGATCAGATCGTAGAAACTTTATTTTCTTATTACGATGATTTTCAACTTCACTCTGAAATTCTTTGAACTTTTCAAATGTTTCAGACTTATGTTTCATTAAGTAGATATACCCATATCTGCTTAAATCATCTGTGAAGGTGAGAAAATAACGATATCCGCCACGAGCTTCAACATTCATCGGACCACATACATCTGTATGTATGATTTCCAACAAATCTGTTGCTCTCTCCATAGTCTTGGAGAGCGGGGTTTTAGTCATCTTGCCCATGAGGCACGGTTACATGAAGTGCCAAGTGATTCATAATCAAGTGACTCCAAAAGTCCATCGATATGGAGTTTCTTCATGCGCTTTATACCGATATGACCTAAGCGGCGGTGCCACAAATAAGTTGCACTATCATTATCAACTCTGCATCTTTTGGTTTCAACATTATGAATATGTGTATCACTACTATCGAGATTCATTAAAATAGACCACTCTTCAAGGGTGCATGACCATAAAAGATATTATTCATATAAATAGAACAACCATTATTCTCTGATTTAAATGAATAACCGTCTCGCATCAAACAAGATCCAGATATAATGTTCATGCTCAATGCGGCACCAAATAACAATTATTTAGGTCTAAAACTAATCCGAAGGTAGATGTAGAGGTAGCGTGCCGATTGCGATCACATCGACTTTGGAACCATTTCCACGCATCGTCACCTCGTCCTTTGCGGTGTTGCTTAATCCGTAGTCCTGTTTGAGTTGCAAATATTAGCAACAAAACCATTATCAAATACCCGGTACTCTGCGAGCTCTAGTAAGGTACACATCAATAACATGTATATCACATATACCTTTGTTCACCTTGCCATCCTTCTTATCCGCCAAATACTTGGGGCAGTTCCGCTTCGGTGACCGATCGCTTGCGGTAGAAGCACTCGGTTTCAGGTTTAGGTCCAGACTTGGGTTTCTTCTCTGATCGCAACTTGTTTGCTGTTCTTCTTGAAGTTCCTTCTTCTTCCCTTTGCCTTTCTTCTTGAAACTAGTGGTCTTATTGACCATCAACACTTGATGCTCCTTCTTGATTTCTACCTCCGCAGCCTTTAGCATTGCGAAGAGCTCGAGCATAGTCTTTACTAACCCTTGCATATTATAGTTCATCACGAAGCCTTTGTAGCTTGGTGGCGGTGATTGAAGAATTCTGTCAATGACACAATCATCCGGAAGATTAACTCCCAGTTGAGTCAAGTGATTGTAATACCGGACATTACGAGTATGTGCTCCTTGCAGATCCATTCTCTTCCATCTTGCAGCTATAGAACTTATTGGAGACTTCATATCTCTCAATCCGGGCATTACTGTTGAAATATCAACTTCAACTCTGGAACATCTCATATGCTCCATGGCGTTCAAAAGCGTCGTTGAAGACCGGTTCTAAGCCGTAAAGCATGGCACACTGAACTATAGAGTAGTCATCAGCTTTGCTCGCGGGACGTTCTTAACGTCGTCGGTTGCATCAGCGGAGGCTGGCACCTAGCGGTGCATCCGGACGTAACTTTTACGTGCAACAATGAGGATAATCCTCAGATTACGGACCCAGTCCGTGTAATTGCTACCATC
Source organism: Aegilops longissima (assembly GCA_021605205.1). Taxonomy (NCBI): domain Eukaryota; kingdom Viridiplantae; phylum Streptophyta; class Magnoliopsida; order Poales; family Poaceae; genus Aegilops; species Aegilops longissima. The sequence continues at coordinate 91,845,128 of CM038679.1, read as the reverse complement.
ATCTTTCAACTTTGCTTTCTCAAGGAACGCATTAAAATTCAACGGAACAACAGCACGAGCCATCTATCTACAATAAACATAGACAAGCAAAATACTATCGGTACTAAGTTCATGATAAATTTAAGTTCAATTAATCATATTACTTAAGAACTCCACTTAGACAGACATCTCTCTAGTTATCTAAGTGATCCGTGATCCAAATCAACTAAACCATAACCGATCATCACGTGAGATGGAGTAGTTTTCAATGGTGAACATCTTATGTTGATCATATCTACTATATGATTCACGCTCGACCTTTCGGTCTCCGTGTTCGAGGCCATATCTGCATATGCTAGGCTCGTCAAGTATAACCTGAGTATTCTGCGCGTGCAAAACTGGCTTGCACCCGTTGTAGATGGACGTGAAAGCTTATCACACCCGATCATCACGTGGTGTCTCGGCACGACGAACTTTGGCAGCGGTGCATACTCGAGGAGAACACTACTTGATAATTTTAGTGAGAGATCATCTTATAATGCTACCGTCAATCAAAGCAAGATAAGATGCATAAAGGATAAACATCACATGCAATCAATATAAGTGATATGATATGGCCATCATCATCTTGTGCTTGTGATCTCCATCTCGAAGCACCGTCATGATCACCATCGTCACCGCGCGACACCTTGATCTCCATCGTAGCATCGTTGTCGTCTCGCCAACTATTGCTTCTCGACTATCGCTACCGCTTAGTGATAAAGTAAAGCAATTACATGGCGTTGCATTTCATACAATAAGCGACAACCATATGGCTCCTGCCGGTTGCCGATAACTTCGGTTACAAAACATGATCATCTCATACAATAAAATATAGCATCACGTCTTGACCATATCACATCACAACATGCCCTGCAAAAACAAGTTAGGCGTCCTCTACTTTGTTGTTGCAAGTTTTACGTGGCTGCTACGGGCTGAGCAAGAACCGTTCTTACCTCGCATCAAAACCACAGCGATAGTTTGTCAAGTTGGTGCTGTTTTAACCTTCTAAGGACGGGCGTAGCCACACTCGGTTCAACTAAAGTGAGAGAGAGCAGACACCCGCGGTCACCTTTAAGCAACTAGTGCTCGCGGCGGTGAAACCAGTCTCGCGTAAGCGTCTGGCGTAATGTCGGTCGGGCGCTTCATCTCACAATACCGCTGAACCAAAGTATGACATGCTGGTAAGCGGTATGACTTATATCGCCCACAACTCACTTGTGTTCTACTCGTGCATATGACATCAACGCATAAAACCAGGCTCGGATGCCACTGTTGGGGAGCGTAGTAATTTCAAAAATTTTCCTACGAACACGCAAGACCATGGTGATGGCATAGCAACGAGAGGGGAGAGTGTCCGTCCACGTACCCTCGTAGACCGAAAGCGGAAGCGTTATATCAACGCGTTGATGTAGTCGCACGTCTTCACGATCCGACCAATCCAAGCACCGTTACTCCGGCACCTCAGGAGTTCTTGGCACCGTTCAGCTCGATGGCGATCCCGGGCTCCGATCCAGCAAAGCGTCGGGGAGGAGTTCCGTCGACCTGACGGCGTGGTGGCGATCTTGATGTTCTACCGTCGCGGGCTTCGCCTAAGCACCGCTACAATATGATCGAGGTGGAATATGGTGGAGGGGCACCGCTGCGGCTAAGGAGCGATCACGAAGATCAACTTGTGTGTTCTAGGGTGCCCCCCCCCCGTATATAAAGGAGCAAGGGGAGGGCGGCCGCCCTAGGAGGAGCGCCAAGGGGGGAGTCCTCCTCCTAGTAGGAGTAGGACTCCCTTTCCTAATCCTACTAGGAAGAAGGAAGGGGAAGGAAAGAGGGAGAGGGAGAGGGAAAGGGGCCGCCCCCCTCCTTGTCAATTCGGACTCCCCATGGGGGCGCCACCTCCTGGTGCAGCCCTCTCTCTCCCTCTTGGCCCAATAAGGCCCATTACTTCCCGGGGGTTCCGTAACCCCTCGGCACTCCGGTTTTCTCCGAAACTTCGGAACCTTTCCGGTGTCGAATATAGCCATCCAATATATCAATCTTTATGTCTCGAACATTTGAGACTCCTCGTCATGTCCGTGATCACATCCGGGACTCCGAACTCCTTGGTACATCAAAATACATAAACTCATAATATAACCGTCATTGAAACCTTAAGCGTGCGGACCCTACGGTTCGAGAACAATGTAGACATGGCGAGACCGTCTCGGTCAATAACCAATAGCGGGACCTGGATGCCCATATTGGCTCCTACATATTCTCTGAAGATCTTTATCGGTCAGACCGCATAACAACATACGTTGTTCCCTTTGTCATCGGTATGTTACTTGTCCGAGATTCGATCGTCGGTATCAATACCTAGTTCAATCTCGTTCTTGGCAAGTCTCTTTACTCGTTTCGTAATACATCATCTCACAGCTAACTCATTAGCTGTAATGCTTGCAAGGCTTAGTGATGTGTATTACCGAGAGGGCCGAGAGATACCTCTCCGACAATCGGAGTGACAAATCCTAATCTCGAAATCGCCAACCCAACATCTGCCTTTGGAGACACCTGTAGTACTCCTTTATAATCACCCGATTACGTTGTGACGTTTGGTAGTACCAAAGTGTTCCTCCGTAAGCAGGGAGTTGCATAATCTCATAGTTATAGGAACATGTATAAGTCATGGATAAAAGCAATAGCAACATACTAAGCGATCGGATGCTAAGCTAATGGAATGGGTCATGTCAATCAGATCATTCAACTAATGATGTGACCTTGTTAATCAAATGACAACTCCTTTGTCTATGGTTAGGAAACATAACCATCTTTGATTAACAAGCTAGTCTAGTAGAGGCATACTAGTGACACTCTGTTTGTCTATGTATTCACACATGTATTATGTTTCCGGTTAATACAATTCTAGCATGAATAATAAACATTTATCATGAAATAAGGAAATAAATAATAACTATATTATTGCCTCTAGGGCATATTTCCTTCAACTACATCATATCAGAAAGGACAGGCATTGTTAATGTAAGATCAGCATTGTTCAGAGTATGAGTAGGATAATGCAAGAAACATCATTGATATGTCCCTGTTGGAACTGGGAGGAAAATACAGGAAAATGTATACTGGGTTCGAAAATATAGAAGTGCCATGCATGGTTATACTCATGTTATCTCGCAATCGATTCTTCACAGGAAACTACCATGTCACGCATGTTATGTAATCATGTTCTGTCCTCACAAACAAATTCTTCAAGGTAACTAACAGACCATGCATTGTTATATACTCATGTTCTGTGGGCAAATTTTTTGTGAGGATACTATTCTAGCCATTGATTGCTGAAGGGCGAATATAGGTATGTACACATGGTAAGCATTGCAGGATTTCACTACTTCCAAATATAGAGTTCTCCATATGCACATTTACTTCCCTAATGTATGGTTAGATGAAACCAACAGTGTGGTGCATGTTTCTACATCATGAAAATGAGGGAACTAACATGGACAATGATACACACTCATATTTAGTAATAGTATATAGATTACTGTAAAATAAGGATAATATCCATATATTCCTAACCGTTTGATTATTCAGGGTAAAAATTGGCTGTAATGACATGGTC